>JAQGBH010002030.1:0-27185 GCA_034698265.1 Sminthurinus aureus
TTTCCATGTAAATTAATTAATTTATTTTTTATTTTTTTAGGTGGAGCTGTTAGAGGAATTCCTCCTCCCGCAAGGACAATTTTCCTTGATGAAGATGATGAGGCAGAGGATGAAGCAAATGTCTCTGCCTGGATGGATGAGATGGACTCATCCCAACCCAAAAAGAAGAAGAAGAATGGTGAAGGAGAAGAAGGAGAAGTGGAAGATGAAAATGGTGGAAGTGGTGGATCATCACCATCATCATAATTATTTTAATTTTTTAAAATAAAGGATTTATTTTTATGTGTTTTGTGTACAGGATGCAGAGCAGGAAATGAACCAATGAAGAATATCATACATATGTACAACAACATCGGTACTCGTATGTATATTCTTCATTGGTTCATTTTCTACTCTGCATCCTGTACACATTTTTCAGAAAAATAAAAACTAAGGACAAAATTAAAAGTACTTGTGTGTGAAGGGACGGTTTTGTTTTTATTTTATTTTGAAATATTTAAAGGTTTTATTTAATTTAAAAATATTTAAAATACTTACATAATAATAATATTATGTACTAAAAATACTCTCTTTGTAGGATTTCTTCATTCATCATTAATCATATTCATAATAATATGTAAGTATTATTATTATGTAGTGTAGTATGCATAATATAATATAATAAGTAATATGTACAGTTGCATAGAAACATAATTTTTTTTTAAATATTTAAACAACATTTAACAGGTGATAAATATTATGCATTCATCCATCCATTCACTTGTTGGTAGTATTGTGTAGTATATAGTATGCATAATATATAATATATGTAACATGTATGGTAGCGTAGAGTCATAGAGTAAATTCAAAAACAGATTGCAGCGAAAAATTTGGTCACTTTTTTAGATAATACGTAAGGTCAACATAGGTCAAGGGTTATTTTAACATACCCCACGGTCTGAATTAGGTTATAACGTTTTTAAAAATGTATTGCATATTATTCTACGATTAGTATGACAAAAGCCTTTAGTGCTTAAACATCCGGCATAACGGGATTATTGTATTGGGTGGATTTCTGTCTGCGGCGTCTTCCATGGTACTTAAAACTTTGGCACTTGGCACCCTCATTGGAGCTATGTCCGCAACAAATTATTCGTGGCCTAGCCACCATAAAACCGCTGCAACGTGGGCGCAGCATCCGGCCGTTCTCGCACCGCATGGACAGGTACAGTACCAGCCCAAAATTGCTTTTGAGCTGGTCTTGCTTTCATCATAATTTATCCATATCTTGTACTCCTGCCTTGTAACGTGTCGAGAATATAATTCTGCTCGGAGTAACTTCTCTGGCCCATCATTTCCCTTTCCCTTTTCTTTGTAGATGTTAAAATCAAATTGCCCATCTCGAATTTGCTTTTCAGAGTTATAATGGAGAGCCTGTTTTATTTGGTATACACCCAGAGTGATATCTTTTAAATCGTCTTCCGAAAGGAAAGGAAAGTTGACTTTCTCATCACTTGTCATTTCTATATATGGCTTCCGAACAGTTCTAAGCTTTTCAGTATCCACTCGTTCCATAACCTTGTTTGGTTGCTTCGACCTTCTTAATAGTTCTTGCGAAATAAATTCTGGGTCTCCAGTGGATCTAACAGTAGGATAAAATGCATTTATCAATGCGCAACCAATTTTGAAAAAATCTCCAATGTTTGTTAAATGAGATGTCCAATGATAGGAATATGTCAGCAAAATATGAAAAATGTCATGTCAGTGGCATAAATTGACATAAATGGCATAAATTGGCAAAATGGCATAAACTGGCAAAAATGACCAAAACCTCAGTTTTTACAGAAAAATCAAAAACACATGAAGTTTTTAATGTCGTATTGTGATACTCTTGCATAAAGTTTCAAAATAACTTACAAGAGTCTTAAAATACTCGATGAAATTTCAAGAAATTTTTGAAAAATTCGAAATTTTCAAACTGACATTGGTTTAATTGAGTAGCATTTCTGAATGAATTTACCACGAAATGAGTATAAAAACACTTTTTAGAAAGGTATTGACCCGAACCAGGAGCTTGAACGACCAAAACTTTAAAATTTTCAATTTATGCCAGTTTATGCCATTTTTGCCACTTGAAGAGGTTTATGTCATGACGGCATAAATGGCATTTATGCCATTTATGCCATGTCTGGTTAATACCAGCTCCTATCATTGTCCATACTCTATACTCTTTACTTAGAGCTACGAGTGCTCACCTTTTCCCTGTGAATTGATAATTCTCTAGTTTTCAAGTCCCCACAGTCTCAAGCCTCAAGTCTCAAGTCTCTAGTCTCGAGTTTCGAGTCTCAATGTTTTTGATGAATAATGAATATTTTCCATTCTCGATTCTGGATTTTCCGTTCTCCATGCTGATATTTATCATATCGATTTATACTTAGTAGTTTTACTTTTTACTTTTGCTTTTCCTCCCCCGAGCAATGTATTTTGTACGTAGATACTAGATACAAGCTTTGTAAATAGTAATGATAGTAAAAATACTGTAGAACGTACAACTCTCCCAATTCACAATAAATAATAATTATTCTGACAATACTAAATAAAAAGTCTGCTCGAAATTCCAATTCGAAATGTGCATGTACCTACGCTGACTGCGGAAAATATAATTTAGACTGCAATGTACACAAAGATAAAATGAGAGCGCTCATTTCCTCATTGTCAAATTTTTCATACGATATTCGATATAGTAAGCAAACGTGTGTAGTGTGTAGTATGTATTATGTATGTAGATCGCAGATTACAGACAGATAGAGTAATTACAAAACGTACTGTTTGTCTCAATCCTAAATTCTAGATTCTAAATTCTAGACTCTAGAGATTCTAGGTACACAACATCCAACGCCAAGTGTCAAAACTCAAAACTCAAAGCGTTAAGCTGTGGGTTTTATCCGAGTCGGAATGAAAAGAGAATAAGCATAATGATTATTATTATTATTAATTGCCCAACTTTTAATTAGACGCAAAAGTAGGTAGCAAAACGACTCAACTACACTCGATACTCGGGGAAAAGACTGCAGAGTCCAGAAAAGATAGGATTATGACGGTTGACGGCTGACGGGAATGACGATGCGATATGCAATGATGAGTCAGTTCTCATTCTTCCGACTAAGTTCAACCAACTCTCACTGTCCTTAATGTTAATTGTTAATTGTGTTCTCGTGTATCTGGTATAACTATAGTGTCTACTATCGAGTATTCACAATGTCCAGCATTCTCTTAGCCTTTTTCCTTTCCGCAGTCCAGTCCAGCGTTGCCCATTGCCCGTACTCTGTACACTCTACATTGTAAATAGTATTTCTATTTTCTGTACATAGTTACACTCATTTTGTCCGTGGATAATAAAATGGAAGACACAGCTTGATACTTGATTCTCTTAATTCTTGATACTTACTGCATCATGCGTCATATTCAATACTCAATACTCATTACTCATGTACGATATTTTCTAAATTAATTGAACTTTGAATTAAACTGTGACCTATGTTGTTTAGCGTTTAGTGTGTTGGCGTTGGTTTTTAGCCATTAATTATCATCCATTTTAAGGAACAGGGCTACTTTACTCTTATAAATATGGTATTATTTATAAAATAGTTGTGGATATTTTTACATTGAATTTAATGTGTACTGTTTTTTTCAGCCGATGTTTCATGTTTTTCATTCTCCAGCGAGTTTATTTATATTTTATATTGAATATTATTTGCTTATGTGATACTTGGTGGTTGTAGTTGTATTAAATATCAAATACTGCAAACTGGAAACTGTGTTGTGTAAAAATAAAAGCAGTTTTACACGATCAATAATCAATAGTGCATTTTACATTTTGCATTTAGTATAATATATTGTATATATTGTAATAGTCAATAATAAAAAATGCACCATGCTGTTTTATGAGTTTCATTATGAGTCGAGTCTTGAGTTATTTCATGTTGCACTTTGCACTTTGCATTATGCAGGATAATTTATTATGCGGTATTCCGTTACAAGTTGGAGGTTGGAGTTTTCTGCTAATAATATGAAATTGAGCTTGGGTTTGTTGTTTGGTGCCTGACAGCAACTCAACACTCAACACTCGACACAAAATATAATACACAGTACACAGTACACAGACAAAGTACAACGGAAAAATAAAGAAACAAGCATGAAATCGGAATCCGCATATCATCAATCCTGAATCCTGGATCACGGTGGATTTATAAAACAATATATGTACTCTCTATTGCACTTTACACTCTACACCATTTACCATGAAATAAGTGGGCGATTCTAAATTTTAATGCCAAGTAATAAAGTGATAGCTGTCAACTAGACTCAACTCTGGATTCTGTGTAGATTCTAGATTCTGGACTGCCAAAAATAGCAAATATCACTTGTGTACAGTGTAAGTACACTGTACACTGTACACTGTACACGTTCCTTTTTTATTTTGTGTCTTACGTCCATCGTCCATCTGTTCTTCATTCTTCATTCTGTCTCGTGTCTCGTGTCTCGTTCAAGCAGAAACATTGTATTGTGAATCTTGAATCTTGAATCTATTACTATTTGCTTATTATTTTCTTCAGGCTTATGGTTTTTGGCTCGTACATTGTGCATTGCATTGTGAACCGGAAGATTTCTCGAAACGGGATACACAATATTTACAAACTTGTGAAATTGCTGACTATATTTCCGTTTTCTCTGTGTTTATTTTGATGTTTCTTGGTAATTGGTAAATGTATTGGCATTTTAGGCACTTAAAGAAAATTAACATTTGATTCAGAATTCAGAACAGAGAATTTTATGGGAAAATTGCAAGATTACAAATTGAAAATGACTTTGACTAATGTCGAATGTCTAATGGCTAATAAGGGATGATTTTTTCTATCCAGTGACGAAAGATGGAAATTCTTGTGTACAATCCAGGCCTAAATTTTTCGCCACAGCCTGAAAATCGATAAAAAAATACGCATTTTTTATTTCTCTGCACACTGTTCAACATTCAGTTTTGAATAATATTATGCTTGAATCTTGAATTATGAATGTTGAATTTAGATTTTTACCGATGCCAAAGCTGACGATCCCAGCAAGAAACCACCGATTATCGACTCCTTGTATGCTCATTGGTCCACCAGAGTCACCTTTACAATTCGCAATGGAAATCAAGTTAGTTTTTTACCTCAGGGGGCCTCCAAGAGGCTAAATTTTTTAAGTCAGCCTCCAAACTTTTTTTCCAATGGCAAAAGGTCTGGACAAACATTTTCTCTACTGTATTGCCCTGGGCGTGCAGAATGTCAGAAATTTTATGAAAAAAAAAGTTTGGAGGTTGACTTGAGACTTAAAAAAGTTAGCCTCCTGGAGGCCGGAGGCAGTTAGCTTATTTCACTGTTGACATTTCACATACCATCACAAGCATCTTTTCCTCCATTTTCCAAGCCGGCACAGATGAAAAGATCCGGAAATTTCTCTTCAATGAAGCCTGCTTTGACATACATGGCATTACACTCCCGATTCGTCACGACAGGTACAGAAACTTCTTGTAGTTTGGACGGAAGTGATAAGAAATATTTTGTGTTTTTATCTGCGATAAAATAAAAAATGCAAAAACATTAGAGTTACAAAATAAACACGCAATCAGATTCTGCAAAGATTTTTTTCACGGATAAAGTTTGAATTTGTTATTGATTATTTTAGTTGTCAATTTTATCAGTGGGTATTGACCTATTAAAATGGTAACTAAAGTAGGAAAAAGACAACAAAAATGAAGAATAAAAATGACCTGGATCTATCCGACCCCAACCAGTTACAACTGCTTCTTTTCCTGCGAGTTTGTCGTCATTTGGAGGTAAACAAATGGGAATGATATTTGGAGCAAAGACCACAGGTTTTGAAAATTTGAGAAGAGCTAAATCATATTTAAAATTCCAAGCTTCCGGATCAAATTTATGATGTCTTGAAATAATTCGAATACGTCTTTCAACAAAATCCGAATGTGTAGATCTGTTTTTAGGATGAGAATTTGAATTTGAATGTGGATTGGAGTCAGATTCTGAAAAGTCATACTGCCCAAATCGGAGGAGTAAATCAGTTGGTCGTACGTGTTTCAAACAGTGGGCTGCTGTAACGGCCCTGTGAAGAGAAATTGAAAATTTTAAGTTTCATTCTGTCAGTCTTGCATAATATATTCTTTCAAAATTCAAAATGAAACGACAAAAACTAAAAACATACCAGTTTTCATTCAAAAGGACAGCACCACAGGAATGATAAAATTTTGTCCTTTTCCAAATCATGAGGGAAATTTGCCACGGATGTTGAGCAAAAGTTGCATTTTTACCACCAATTATTCTTCCGGCTCGATCTCGATTTTGATCGGGAGGCAAAAACTTTCGTCCACAAACTAAAATAAATTTAAAAACATTTTTTGGATTAAAATTCCTAGATGAAATGATATTATGATTTCAAATTTGTTTACTAGCTATTTGTATTTTACATGGTTGAGTTTTGAGCTAACTTTTTTTGTAGTCACGTGTGAGCAGAGTTCCATTCTGGGCGAAAAACTGAGGTTCAACCGTTTTCTTTGGTACTGGCTTAAATTCGTCAGCGTCATCGTGGTCTCTATGTTTGATATTATTTTCCTCCGTTTCACCATTTAGATTTGGATTTGAACCTCCATTATTGTGTGTATTATTAGTAGTAAAGTTTTTAAATAGTTGTTGTGTTTGACTCTCTATTATTTTGGAAATGGCGTCAAGTTGACCTTTAAATTGAAGAGCATCGTCATAACTTATTGCACTGTCATTATCATCGTCAAAATGCAAGTCACTATTACTGAATGATAAAAGCCTCGAGGAAGAAGCATCCGCTGGCAGTGACCTATTACGAGGAAGTGCCAAGGATGTCACGAACAACCCAAGGAATAACAATATGACTGTTGTTGATAATCTGTTCACGTATTTTGAGCTGGCAAATTCACTCATCTTTTTACATTAAATTTGGTATATTTCACAGTCACATTTCAAAGGACATTGTTGTTCCGTTTGATGTCTAATTTTTCTAGTGTGTGCATTTTTTGCACTTGTCACCTTTGATCTTGAAATTGTCAAATTTTAAATCCAAAAAAACAGATGAAAAACGGAAAAATATTGAAAACACGACATGTAAAATGTAAAATAATGGAAAATTCAAGGGGAAAACTTGTTTATTCAAAACTCCAACCTCCAAACTAGACGATACTCGTTATTTTATGGAAAGTCTCAAGTCTGGAGTCTAGAGTCTAGAGTCTACAAATAATATGGAGAGTGTGGACCAAACAATAGATATTTACATTCTAAATTCTCATGCATAAATCATAAATAGGAAATATAATATACAAAAGTACATGGAAAGTGTAAAGGATCTTTTGTGTATTTTAATCCTCTCCTTTTTTTAGGAAAACCAACTCCAAACTCAAAATACACACACATGAATGCTACATGCTATACATATTATGAAGTATGAGTTGCGTTTCGTCCGGTCATGGACAAAAAGGGTCACGGTCATTGGACGATGCTGGACAAAAGTATTAAAAATACACACAAAATATACGGCATATGGTTAGAAAAGGTGAATACTTTTTCAACCCTTTTCAATGTTCAATTTCCAATAGAAATGGAAACAAAAATACACGTCAAGAAATAAAACAATTTGAATTTTGAACTAACATGTTTTATCACTAAAATTATTATTTATTATTATGGAAAAAATAATTATTTTTTGTTTTTGTTTTCTATTGGTTTTACATTTTACATTTTACACATTGAATTTTTATTTCAATGATTTTGTCACTTTTCAATCAAAAGACTGGATTTTCGTTTTTGCTCCCGTCTTAAAACGAGTTGCGCTACAAACGCTCTTACGTTGATTTTAGTCTTGTCCACTATGGATGAAAAAAGTTGGGAAAAGTCCATTTTTTGAATTCTGAAGACCAGAATCAAACTGTCATTATTAGCTCCTCTAATTTTGGAAATGATTCTACAACTCAATATTATTTCTATAAACAGAGTTCCAAAAGCAAGGGAATGAAGTCCGAGGTAGATGAAAAAGATCATTTTAATTGGTGTTTTGAATGAGAGTCTCTTTACTAGTTCTTCCTTTGGCGGGAGAGCTCGAATTTGAGCGCGCAGATGCCGTTGGACAATCAAATCATCCCAGAAATTACAAAAATCCGCTTGAATTAACCAAGATAGGACTGTGTATAGGCGCCTGGAAAAATGGTAGGTAAAATAGGCGATCCTCTGATCCTGTTTGAAAGCGGGTTTGATATAGTTACATTTCAACTCTGGATGTTTCCGATTCAGTGCTTCTATGTGAAGGTCCGTGTCTGCATAGAGGAAAATAAGGATTGTACCTTTTCCGCCATGTTTGACAACCAGTTTGTCCTGACACCAAATTTCATACTCGTTACACTCCCAATCTTCAATGACCCTTCCAGACCTGTAGAGGTCATTTATATCTATGCCCGCCCTCTTCCAGAACCACCCATAGTTGAAATGAGCCCAATTTATACCCCAGTAAAAATTGTCATAGCCACCCGTCAAATAAAAACCCCCAGGTGACCCATGCCCCTGGGCGAAAAGTTGATCCATCGTATCTATCACTTTGAGGGGTGCTGGAGAAATTAGGGTTGAGGTTATAATTGCTTCATACAAACTGTTGAAAGCGACAACAAGAATCCCAGAAAAGGTCATTATCAGCCCTGACCTCATCGTTGCAAGTGCCCTTTGACCCTTGGATTTTTCACCCTCTCCTCCTCTATTTTTCCAGGATGGATGAATTGAAAAGGGTTGATTTAGCAGTCCGGTTAGGACCTTAAAAGTCATGGATAGTTTCTCATAGAAGGGAGATTTTATGAGGGCTCCAGAAAAAATGGCCGACACTAAAATGATAAACCACGTGATCCAGTCAAATGGGTGGAAGAGAAAGTCCCATTTGGGCTGCATTAGTTCCAGGGTGAGTTCACAAAAAAGGAAGGACTTTTCCCACGTGTACAACGGAATTACATACATGTCACTCCTCACCCCATAGCCCAGGGCGAGTTGCCCATCCCAACCAATTTCGGTTTCCTGTATAAGCCCACTCAGATCGTCCTTTTTGAATTCGTCTTTCTGTGTAAAATTCAGTTTTTGGGTCATAATTGCCACAATGTAGAACATGGACCGTTTTATTTTTATATTGGAATCTGCCGACTGCTCTGGATAATATAGGCTATTTTCCCAAGGAACCCATTGAGATTGCTGAGTGTATTCGAGCTGACTCACTGTTGTTAAAGTTCGCCCATGGGCGGAACCCAATAAATGGGCGATTCTTTTCTCTTCATCTGGTTCTTTGTCGTTTTCGTTTAGAAAAGAGAGAATGGGAATAAGACGTTGAAAATCCGGACAGAGTTGACATAAAAGAAAGACCGTATCAATCACCAACTCACGTGACCTCTCATCTTGACCTTTGGTTGTCTCTCTATCTTCTTCTCTGGGACTGCTGATGATGCTTGTAGTGAAAAATAGGAATTGAGCGTACCACAATCTTTGTTCATGCTCTAAAGTGCTCATTCCATAGCGAGAAAAGGAATTTAGAATTTCAGAACTAGAAGAAAGAAAAATGTGGAATTTTCCTCGATCAAAATATTGAAAATTTGTTTCCGCTACAGAAGTCTTGATTGACGTGACATCTACATCTAGCGGGAAGATAAAGAAATTTAAACAGGTTGAGGTAAATCTAGTGGTCATTGACTGCCTCTCGAATAGATTGATTGAACTTTTGTCCCAATATCTTTGAAATCTGTATCCATTTCGGAGAAATACTGGAAAACCCATTGAAATGGAATGACCTTCAAGGTCAAAGTTTACTAATTCTGAAGAACCATTTTCTTCAAACTGTGATTTTTCGTAATATTTTATGTAGTGAGTCGAACACTCAGGATTTAAACGATGAATTGTGTTTGTCCATAACTTTTCCAGCTTGGAGCCTAATTGAACTAGGCTTATTTTGTTACAAATTATTAAATTGAATACACAGGATAAAAATATAAAAGGAATAACAAAAATCCGTTCCATTTTTAAATCCAGAAGTAATCCAAGCTTCAGAAAACTATAGATGAAACTTGTATTGCATTGGGATTGGAAACTGAAAATGAAAATACGTTTGCTTATTTCTAATTTCTGTCACATTATTTCCAGAATCCAAACTTTACATGAATTTTTATAGTGTGGTCTAAAATAAACTGGAGAGTTGTTCATCATAAACTAAATAACATGACAGCTGTCAGGATGAAAATTTCATAAAATGCAACAATAAATACACTGTTTACTCTTGTTATTTATTATTATCATTGTCGGCAAAATTGGCAAACGAGTACGTGAGCAAACACTCAATAGATATAGCAAAAAATATACTGAACTATATTGGTCAAAAATATGATATAGTTTTTGGAATTTGGGAGTTGAGAGGTCGATAAAATAAACAGAAGAAGAAAAACACATTTAAAAAATGTACTACATTTTATTTACTATTTGTATTGATCATTTCCCATGTATTAATCCAAACAAAGCATGCAAAAGCATAAACTTCACTCTGCTTTGTGTACATTCGGATTTCGGATATCTATAAAAAATCTATTTTGAATTAAAAATTGACAGCTGGAAATTTCTGTCCACCTTTTTCGTCATTGTTCAATTTATTTTGTTTATTTATTAGCGAAAGAGACCATCAGTTCTGACTTGGAACAAATGCAGAGGTACTGCATGTGCATTTTATTTATTTACAATTGACTTATGCTTTTGTTAATTAAGTACGTGTCGCATATTCCTTTATTTCATAAACAATAAACAACATAAACACTATGCAAATAAAATTTCCCTTGGAGGGTTTAGCTCCTTCGCTTCGTACTTGTACATTGTACATATTATATGTGTTATTTATTCATTTTTACAAGTCACAAAATTTACAATATCGAGCAGCTGAGTAAGTGCTATTCAAAGAACATAATATGATCACAAATATGTAATTTTTATTCATTATTCCATTATTCGGCTTATCACTAGCAACAAAATAGCTTATAATTTACGGAAAATCTATTATTTAAATTTTAAATACTATTGCTATTTTATCATCCATATTTTTTATTACTAAAAAAAAATCAAATAACTCGGCTACCATGTAAAAGCTAAAATAATCAGTAATCCGGAAACGTACCACAAGAAAATTCAACGAAGAGTCAATAAATTAAAAATTAAATATTGCTATCATACATTCAATATTAGCACAATAATGACCAAAGACCAATGACAAACAAAACATAGAACAGAAATGACTCACAAAAGTCAGAACAACAAAATACAAGACTACATAACAGCAAACAACAAATAACCAAAAGCTGTGATCAATGAAATATAAAATATAAAATAACTACTGATCACACCATTGATCATAAAAAATAAAAAATAGAGCATTTAGTAAAGATAAAAATAATGAAAGATGACTAAATTAATCGTCAAAATGGAACACCTCAAAGAAATAATTAAAATATTTAGCACTACATATTTCATGTTGTATCTTATATCTTATGCACCCCCGATTTCCGTAACCCGGATCGGAAAATGAGCAACTAATCGATGTCTGGATCTAAGGAACCCACAGAAAACGAGGAGAAAGCACAAAGTCATCGTTAGTATCACAAGCATGACCAAGAGCACGTCGTCAACTTCATTGGTGTCCGAATACAGCTATAAAAATCACAAAGGTCATTATGAAAATCCATTAATTGATAGGTTTTGAAATCGTAAATAATTAGGAATTGTACATAATAAAAAATGCACAATGTACAATAATAATTTTACATTTTGTACCAAAATGTACGCAGAAACTTCATTAAAAGTGTGGAATCGTCCGAGTGTTGCCTTGAAATGATAAAGACCGGTTCCTCTGAGTTTGAAACGAAGATCAGTTGCTGAATAATGCACTTCACCCATGTTGAGAACATCATCCTTGTTAATGGCTTTGATAATTTTAAAATCCATGCGAGAAAGATCAGGAGAATCTGTGAATTTTCACATTACACATTACACAAGGATCAGTAAAAATCTCAATAAACGAGCTCAATTGTAGATCATTTTTATTTTAAATTCAAAATTCACATAAATTACTCGATTACTTTGGACAGTAAAGTCCAGCCTCCCGTTGACCTCTTCAATGGTGACGGTGATATTTGGAGGTATGCTGAAAAATTCTCCTTGTTGCTCCTCATTTGAAAGTCGAGGTGGATAGCTCAGGGATATTTTGACCTCATCCTCTCGCTTCACTAGACACACTTTCTCCTTACAATCCGAATTTTTAGGGTCATCCGATAACTTTTCGTAGTCTGTACAACCGCATTTTGAACGATCTGTCTGTTGCTTACACTTTTTGAATTCCGCTAAATATTTTTATTCAAAATTGTCATACCGAAATTTAATTTAGAATTTAATTTCTCTTCCTTCTGAAAATTGAAAATCATATCATTGTAAAAACCTTTTCTCTCTGTATTTTTGTTTTGGTCACTCACCACTCTCTTCAGAAACTCTGTACCAACTATTGTGGAGGGGTTTTGAAGGGTCAGCATTATACACGTTTTTCGACAGAGGAATTTTCACACCGCGATGAGATGGAGGGCGATAATTTGGCTACAGGTAAAAACATTCAAAAACTCAAGGTCAGTTGGTTTTCCACAAAAAACAAAAGTGACAAAGACAACTACAGAATAATAATTATTTTTTATTCAAAACAATTGGAAATCAACGTACAGGTAATTTCTGATACAGTGGAGTATCCTCTTTGATCTTGATGACCTTATCTGGATTCAAAATATCAGCCTCAAAACTTGACATGTCAAGTTGATCATCATATCTGAAATCAAAAATTTAAATAAAAAGTAGTTTTATGATCATTTCTGAAGTCTATAATTTTTATTTTGCATGTTTTTCAATTTTCAATCATCTAAAATCTAACAAGTAAAACGTTTTAAGACGTGCAGAAAATCAAAAATCGTACGGGTATGTGACTTTGAGTTTTCTCCCTTCTGCTCGCACACACTGCACTATGAATGTGAAACTCGATGGGGTTAAACTAAATATTTAAGGTCAAAGGTCAAATATTAATTCTCCAATCTCTAATCAAGTTTACAGTTTACAGTTAACCTTTTAAAACTCCCGGGGAAAATTTCAAAAGTTAAAATTACCAACTGATTGAGGAGACGACACATCTAATGACAAAACTGCTAACACCTTGTTTGACTCCAGTGGGCTTGAGCAATACTTTAATGACCTGTCTGTCTGCTAGTTTTGTGAATCGGGATGACACGTGTAAAACGTCTGGATTTGACTGAGTGATCACCATCAAAGGTCGATACAGCATGACTTTACCCACTTTTCAAAATTCACAATCAATTCAAAAAATACACATAAAAAATCCTGAATTAATTACAAATTACACAAAAAGCTGTAAAATATCAAAACAATTTTTAATGATTTACATGGAGTCAGAGGTCTCAATTCCACTTCAAAGGACACTGAATCTTGCAAATCCAAATCAATTTTTCCTCCACTCGTCTTTATGTAGGAATTGGGTTTAAGATTCATTTCAAACTGACATCCAGCATCTCCAATCTCCCAATCCTGTTTTAATCCAGCCAAAAATAGTAAATATAACAAATGTCAAAACATTAAATCCGTTTCAAAATCAACAACCAAAACACAAAAATAATATGAAAAGAAAAAACGTACCGAAATATTTTTAAATTGATCCGCTTGGATTCCGGAATGAGTATTTTCAGGATTGCAGAGTGTGGGTGGTTCATTATTACAGCCATAGGTGGTGTTGGGATTAAAATGCGGGAGATAGAAAAGACTGGGATCAACTTGAGAGATGGAGTGTTTAGCCGTTCTCATGGACATGATAAAGGATTCTCTTGGTTTCACATAAATTTCAAAGGGAAGAACAGTCATGTGGGTGGCAATGCCGATGAGGGCGTTGTCAATTTGCCAGTCATAGCCCAACAGAAGGACGCTGTACTCTCCCGGAATATAAAGAGTTTTACCCACATCTTCCACTTTTAGGTCCTCTGTTTTACATAAAAAACTTTTATTTTTAATTTTTCAAAAATCTGTAACAGAATATTGTAAAAATTACAAATTGTACAAAAATTCTTGTATTTTTTATCATTTATATTTTTGTTTAGTTGGACATACGACATTCGACAGGGGTACTGGAATTTTTGTCGGTGCAGAGAATCCTCACTTTATTGGAGTCAGGTGCCATCTGGATTCTCAAATGGTCATTAACGGCAAACATTGGGATCGGCTTAACAATCGTGACAAAGATGCAGGCACGAAACCCCGGGAGAATTGGATCCTTATTCCCATCTACATCCTTTTGACGGAGTATTTTGATATGACGAAAGTAGAGCTCGCAGCTGTGGTGTTCTGCCTTTGACTCGTCTTCTTTATGCTCATGATTTTTGTCACTACGCAATACACAAGTATTTCTCATAAAACAATTTAACAATCTAAATTAAAAGCAAAGAAAATTTTTTTACGAATTTTTAATTTCTAATTTGAAACATGAAAAAAGGAAAAATTACGGTGCACAGTAAAATTTCTGGCCAATGTAGACGGCACCGAGATAGAGCATGTCATTCGATGCTTCTCCACCCAAAAAAGCCTCATAAAGGAGCATGCGCTCTGAATCGATCAGAAGAGGAACTAAAGCACCACTAGTTGCTGAATTTTTTACCTGCATTTGAACATTGAACATTGACAACGACGGAATATTATAAAATTCAAAGAAATCTAAATTCTAAATTCATCAATAATTTCTGTTCTTTAAGCACTTTAATTTACGATTTTGGAGCATATATAGTCACTATAAATTGCACATTGTAGATACTTTAAATTTTAGCGGGTCTAAGGGAAGGGGTAGAATACACGGGATTTCAGCACAAGTCAGTTCTCCACAATAAGTTATTCCATCGGGATTATATTCCACTGAAAACATGAGAAAGTAGAAAATGAAACGTAAAGTAAAAACTAAAAACTACTTGAAGTGCACACTAAATTGAAAACCAAAAACATTGAAAAGGGAATTTTGAACTTACATTGAGGTCGAGGAGGTAAAGGGAGATGTGGACAAGCTTTTCCATTAGCCATCGGTTTCTTACACTCCTCATCATGTTCCTTGATTTTTTCATAAAAGAAATTGGGTTCTGAAAAATACCACATGTAGATATTCCCGCCATATGAGGCAGTGAAGAAGGCGCGCTCAAAAATGTAGTTGAGAACGTCCTGTTGCGCCTGGGTGAAAGCATGAGGTGGCTCATTCACATCCACTTTTTTTGCAACCGCAAATATCACGTCAATCAGCTCTTGGATTTGAACTAGACTTTGAAGACTCACTTCCACAGGACCGTACCAAGTCTACAACAAATCAATTCAAAATTGAAAAACATGGGAAAACTCAAAATTGTTAAAAAGCATATAGAGCATAGAGTAAAACAATAAAAATACTAAATACTCAATGATTTTGAATCAGGAACGTTGAATGTTGAGCGTTGACACTTACAGCAACTCTCCCGATGAGAATACTCTTTTTATGACTGAGCATACAAACGTAAAATCGATCCGGATGATTAAAGTGACAACCGGTGACTGAATCCGTGTCATTCATAAAACCACCAACAGCCTGATAAATTATCGGCCGACTGGACTCGGCAATGTAAATCTAGAAAAATTAATAATTAAATACAAAATAAATACAAAATTCTCATTCAAATTTAAGTTTTATGCTTTATGTGTCGTACGTCGTAATAATAATGACTGAAAAATTACTTGCGACCCATAAAAAATAACATCCATAGTTGCAGGATTCACAGCCACGCCGTTCATGATAAAAGACTCTGAGAAATTTTGAACCATGAAACCGATTTTCTTGCCCCACGAGCCAGAAAGATGTGGATAACCTTGAGACATATAAGGCTCTTCCGTCGGTAGAGGGAGTACAAAGCGTACGTATTTTCCTTGCTGTCATTTTTAAGATGTAAAACAATCAACAGTTAAAATTCAATATTCAATATTCAAGAAAATAAAAAATGACCTGCAAAATTATAATAACTTGTTCTGCATTTTGTATTTTGAAATTTCTAGAATCTGGTTTGTTCTTTGTTTGCAGTTCGTACAATGTCAGTGCGGTTGGTGAGATTTAACGGGGGTGATAATTTCATGGTAATGTCAAACAGTTGAGTTTGTACATTGTAAAAAATTCCAGTTATTTCCATGATGTAGCGATCCTCAAACAGTTCCATCCGCTTGAACAGAGGGCGCCATTTCTTATACGGCCTTGCAGCAAAAGTTACCGAGAAGGTTTTGATCGGACCTAAACCCTTAAATCCCTTTTGGCGATATCTATATTCCGCCTTGTCAGTGTGTTCCAGCACAAATATTACAATATCCTCTAGAAGAAAAATAATTATTTTTCATTTTTACATAGGTTTTAAATTTGACTTCCATGTTATTCCGGAATCCGAAATCCGGAAATTTCCGGATATAGGAAATAGAAACTGATATTGATAATTGATAATAATTCATAATTCATGCATGTTATGTCATATATCTCGTTTCATACCATTATTTGGATACTGGTGGACGTCACAAAACGGCGTGTATTGCAATTTCCGGGTGAAAATCAAATTTTTCTCTGTCGGATGTGAAAGTTTCTGTAAAAAGTAAAAATCAAACATTTTAAAACTTTCTCAAGCTTTGATGTTAAATTTTTCTATGTTCCGACAATTTTTGTAATTTTTGTATTTTATCTTTCATTGTTTATTCTGAACTGTGAACTTACGGAAAAACACTCGGTGATTTCTTTACAAGGGTCAACAAAGTCGAAGCGAGCAAGCGGATACGTTGAAATCCTTTCACTTTCTCGAACTGTACTATCCGTGAGGTCATTTGACACTAAAAGACCTTTACTGGACATGACGAGAAGATGTCGATTCGTCAGTATTATATCTTCAGGCTCTCCGCACTCTTTTACAAAAAGCAGAAAGCAAAAGAACATTTTACCCCGGTGAAAAAATTTGACCTCTAAAATCTAAAATCTAAAGTTTAATAATGATACGAAGTTAGGTAATTTGTAATGTTTACCTTCTTCATAACCGATATCAGCACAATAGATTGAGGTCATGTTGATCCAGCAGCCGTCATTTCCTGGTGTGTAATGAGCGGGAACTTGGATATACGTGAATACTGGATGATTTTCCGTACTATTTGGATCCGATGATTGCATTCCAACTCGCATGAATATCAAAACTACACAAAAAAAATGTAAATTGTGGTGTTTCAAAAATCATCAAATTGATAAATTATTCTGGTAAACTACAAATTGTAAATTTAGGCTCAAACTTTTATATTGTGAATAATGAATACTTTGTCTTTTGTCTCACAATAGTCCTGAATACACGGAGTCGATATGATTTTGATTGAACTCTCCAGTAAATCCCACGTCAGCTCGTCATTCCAAACCGCTAATTACAATTAAAATTTTCACACTATTTTTCATTCTTGATACCAAATCCCACATACGAATACCAAATGACAATAATTTGAATTTTTTGCAAAAAATTATTATCAATCAGCAACTTACTCGGTAAAATAGCTTCCGATTGATTTTTGATCGCATCATAATTGACCATATTATCTGTACTCATTTGGAAGCGGAGGAAGGGAAAACTTTGAACATCGATCAGAGTACGATACGTTTTCAAGGCGTGAGAGAATCCGGGAACCTAAATGCATTAACGTTTCTAAAATCTGATTCGTTGTACATTTGATATGTTTTTGACATATGATTTTCATAATAAATAATAATAAATAATAACATAATTATGAAAATGGAAAAATGATGATTGGAATGAGAAAACTGAGGAAAATTGAAAATCACCTCGATTATGACATCATACGGAGGCGCCATTTCCATCGTCTCGAAACTGTACTTTTCGTCCGAAAAGTAAAAATCAGTAGATGATTAAATATTAAATTTTAAACTAAGAATTAGGACAAAAATTTAGATTTGACTTTTTTAATGAGCCATTAAAAAATTGGAGCCATACTCTCGATCATAGTCATTAAAATAGCTGATTGGATAATTCGAGGCCTGAAAGTCCAGCTTGTCCGTTGTCGTCGTGTTGATTATGAGCATTTGAGGGTACACACCACAAGAACTGTTCATTTGGAATATGGGCACAAAATACAAAATATTACAAAAAAAACAATTCAAATTATGCTACATTTTAGACTTCAGAAATTATAATCTTTCAGAAAATAGGAATAATTACTTGTAGTAGGAGAAAAAGAGTTCTTTCTGAAGGTTTTGTTCGATGGTGGCCTTTCTCATGTCTTCAATAGTGAGAGCAATGGTAAAATCCAAAAGGATCTTTGAGTCAATGTAGACAATCAAAAATCTCTGTATTTGCATGAAAATATAGGAAATATTTATTAGTCAAGTACATTTATGCTTGTACTGCATTGTGTATACAGTATGCACGTATTCAAGTGACAAGTAAAAAAAATTGCGGCTAATTATAATCACACATGCTTAATATCGTAACAACATAATACATAATAGCTGACCGTGACAGTATCAATCCCGAATTGGATGTACTCGGACAGTTTGTAAAATCGAATCCCATCGTGAATCAATTGAAACTCGTTGAAATTTGGATCTGTATCGTTGGACGTAATGAACATATCTGCCAAAATCAAGATAAAAAATAAAAAATAAAAAAATCAATTATTATGTATTTTTTTTGAATTGTGTATTTTTGTTCAGCAAAAAACGAATAATTATTATTTACGATTTATGATTAATACAGTGTGACTAATGAAATCAAAATACAAATTTCCATGCTAAGTTATAATATATACTTGGATGTCCAAAGAGAAATTGAGCCAGAATTTTCTGAGGGAGGTGACCCAATCCAAAAATCACCAGGAGCGGCGCTAAAAATGATGGAGAAAGCTCAAAATGCATGATAAATTCCGTATTCAGCAATTAAATTTCAGCAAGTAGACAAAAATGAACTACAAAATATTATACTTTGGGTTTTAGCCAGTAGATCCAACTCCAAACTCCGTACTCCAATTTTCAGTGTCAACTGTCAACTCAATTATTATCATTGTAGGTTTTTTTTTTTGAAAAACCCCACGAGTAATATTATGCATTATGCATTATACGGTATTTTTATTTTTTTGATTCTTTCATCTTGATTTGGTAACTATGGAAAACTTACTGATAATTTGATTTATGTGCTGTGTGCTGTGTGCTATAAAAATAAAAGTAATGTATTCTGTCAAAAGTAAATTCATCAAAAATCCTTGTGAAAGTTTCCCGGAACGTTTCTTTGTATTCTTTATTTTTATATTTCTTATTTATTTATTACATTTTTATTCATCATATTATTGTACATTACTTGCAAATAAAACACACAGGACATTTATACAACCTCGATGAAGCATTAACTCGAGTTCAAAGTCCAAAGTAACAATTAAATAAATGAAATTCCATTGTGCATTAAGCATAATGTACACGTGTACATTATAATATAACATTTACCAATTACTAGGAACAAGAAAAAACTCATACATAAAACATTACGTGCTTATGGTACATATCGCAGTGTTTCTTTGTAACTCTTCCAAAAAATATTCCCATTAGCATAAAAATATTGTCGACATTCCCACAAAAATCCTAAAATTGCAAGAACCTCCCCAATCGCCAGTAGATAAAAAACAGAGAGTGTTAGTGAATTATGAAATGAGCCCAATTTTTCTCTTTCCAGTCCCGCAATCCGTTTCTTTCTCAATTCTTCCCATCGCTCTTTTGAGCCCAAAAGGGATGAAAAACCTCTTTTACGAGCCAAATCCTTCCATCTCATTCGATTGTAAAGGTCGGACCAAAACCCGTAGATTCCATTCGTCCACATTCTTTGCAGTGACCTCTGGATCAGTCCAAATGCGTTCATCGAGGTCACTGCCATCCACTGAGGAGAGATCCAGAGCTCTCGAGACAAGACACTCACGTGTTTTCCCAGATCCATCGCCATGGTGATTTTCAGAACATCCAAATCTTCTCCATATGCTAAGTATGCAAAATATTTTTCTGCTTCTTCATTGTCAACAGTTGAATCGTCATCAAGATTTTCATTATATCGATTTTTCAAGATGATTGACATTGGATGGACATCTTTTCCAGTGTCTTCAGAAAACTCATTTTTATGTGTGGTCTCAGTTAAACTTTTCGATTTGGATATACTTTTTGGTTGTTTATTGTTGTTGTTGTTGTTGTTGGATTTTTCATCATCATCATTATCATCTGAAAACTCTTGTTCATTTTCCATCTTTCGATCGTCGACATCATTTTGCTCCAGAATCTTTTGGAAAATATTGAAAACTTGACCTTGACTTTGACCTTTCACTCCATGGGAATTTGTCAAAGGACCTGATTTTGAAATGTTGATCCGACGGGCGGGATTCACAGCAACTGGTTTGAATTTGAATCCGGATTGGACCAAGTCCATAATATTTCGATCCACATTTTGAATTTTGGGCGCCAACTGAGTGCTTTTCAATTCTCCGAGGTAAAATTGTGTCAGAGGGAAAGCGAGGAAAATCCAGAAAATTGGAAACCACCACAATTGATTTTTGGACGGAACCTGGAAAATGAGGACGGAAAAAACTCGAATCCAAATCAAGGACCAATCTTTTTCATTTTCAGTTGAATTTCGATCTTCGTCTTGGTCCCGGTTATTTTCTTTTGAGGTGTTTTCTCTTTTTTTGATGGGATTTGATGGGAAATTTTTGTTTTGGTTTGCATTTCGTCTACTCTGCAAAAGCAGACTCGTGACGAGAATGGAAAGGAGGAGGGAAATCCAGACGCCGGTTGAAAATGGTGAGGAGATGGAGCTGAGATCGATTGATGATTTTTGACTAAATTCAATGAGAAAGGGAAAGTAGAAGATGGAAATGGTTCGGTCTCCCGTTTTGTCCATCGTCTGCCAGGAATCGAAGGATTTTTCAGTGCTGCAGTCAACACATTGAATTGTGAAACAGGAGGAAAATTCAAAGATCAAATCCGATTCAGATTCTTTTTCTCTTTCTTTTTGCACGTCTACTTTTGTTTCTGCTTCTGATTTTGTTTCTGCTGGATTTGTTGTTGAGAGTGAAGGTGAAAAGCAGTTTTCTCCGGGTGGCAAAAGTATCAACGTCATGTTGATTCTTGGACTGATGAGTTCGGACTTCCACTTGAATTCCAAGACATCCAGTCGACTCATTTTGAGAACATCTCTCGTCGTCATGAAATCACGAAGGGAATTCAAAATCATTTGTTCTTCTTTTCTTCCAGTTCCAGTTCCAATTCCACTTTTGCTGCTGCTTTCTGACCTCTGGATAAAAAGTGGTCCATGAAAAATATTTCCCTTTTCCTCCTCTTCTTTTTCTTCATCCATCAAGCTCGTCAAAACCGAATTTGTGAGAACAGGTCGTTGCCAGGATCTCGTCACTTGGTTGTAAACTGCCCGAGGAGGTTCCATAATTTTCAATTCTGCACTCAATTTCCCGTATTTTGACACGAATTGAATATTTCCCATATTATTGAGTTCCATTTCCATCCGACTTTTTGAACTTCCAAATTTTGTCCGCTTGCTAAAATCCGTTGATATTTTGATGATGTTTTGGGGCAAAAGAAGAGTTTTGGCTGGATTTTTTCCATCTTTTGTTCTTGTTCTTGGTTGTCTGAATCCCCCGAGGGTGTCTGCAGAAAGAGGGACAGCTATTTTAGATTTACTGTCACTGAGGCCTTCGTCAATTGGAGGGGAAAATCCAGCTCCAAATCCAGCTCCAAATCCAGATCGAACCTCATGTTGAATCGCCACCAGAAAATCCTTGGCTGGATTCCACCCAATTCCACTGGATTTTCGAAGATTGATGAATTCGTCCAGAATATTTTGACCATTGAGGACTTGTGGACTTTCCTGGAGAAGAAGATGGACGTTAGAAGAGGCAGCAACATATTTTGTACTGAAACTGGTACTGGTCGAAATCCCATCACTAAATCCAGCACCCGCAGATGCAGAACAATTTGGCTCATTCCAACAGACTTTCATTGGGATTTCCAGGGCTTGAATATCATCCGCGAGAACTTGTGTTTTGTTCCCTTGGAATTCCTGAAAAGAGTGAAGGGTGACTCGAGAATCTTTGAAAACGGAGAGAACTTGACTCAACTCCCACGGTAAAATGAATTGTTCCTCATTGATTTGGGAGATTGTCTTATTTATTTGGGAAATATTTGAGGAATTCGAGATTTGAAGATCCTCATGTTGAAATGTGATTCGGGCACTGAGGAAATGTGACGGGGGACGGATGATAATCAAAAGAAGAAATATGAGACACGTAAAAGTGGTGTCTAATTTAAACGCCATTTTCCCTATTCTTGACTTTTGTTACAAATGCCAAATTCCAGACGGCAAAATGTTTTTGCCTGTAAAATGCTCTAATTCAGAGTTCAGAGAAAGAACGCAGTAAAATATTATGAGACAAAAGGTATGAAAGATTCTCCACAGGTTATTTTCTGAGTTCTAAACCGTTTTAATTCCAGCTAAATGCCTTTGAGTTTTGAATTTGAAGTTTTTAGTCCAAGTGTTTAATTCATTTGCAAACGCAAATGGAAATTTTTATGGCCTCATTTTCTGAAAATTTTCAAGTATTTGAAATACAAAAGTCAATATTTGGAATGTGGAAAGTGGGAAATATATTATGATAAAATGAAATTTGAAATTTTATTGGCTAACTTATTTTGCACTTGAACATGTAAAATATTGCCAATGCCAATGTCAAACATTGTCTATTGATTTTTGACGTTTTAGTAGTCTTTGAAATCCAATTTTGGGTTCATAAAGAATAATAAATAATAAATTAAATTAAATAATTCTTGTGTTGAATCGATTCCAAGTTGTGGATCAAGGATGAACATTGAAAAGTGAGTTAGCTTGAGCTGCCAGTAAAGTAGTTTTTAACTTGTCGAAGTGCGTCAAGAAATTTTTGAAGAATGGCCGGAAACATTCCTTTTGATCCTTTTCCTTTGCCCTTTCCTTTGCCTGGTTTTGGTTTCTTTTTCTCTTCGGATGCTGTTGCTGGCTAAATCATATGTATACAAACAACAAACAACAAACATATTATACATGACATTGCATTGCGCATCACTCATTTAATATGTTAATATGTATAGAGAAAAAGAAGAGAAATATTTTACATTATTTTACAAGTTTAGAAAGCAAATTAATCAGTAATCAGTATTATCATAAAGTACAAAGTAGAGCCACTCTGTAATACATGGCAAAAGTATTAACATCAACTCATAATCAGTACAATACTCAAATGAATAAATCCATCAAACAAAATATCAAAGATGGACGATTTATTGTCTCACCCCTCCTTCTGGTTGTTTTGGTGGTGTACCCTAAATGACAAAATAATAATGAAGAAAGCAACAGAAAAATGAAAATTAAATATTACACTTGTACAAAAAGTGACTGGGTAATTTAAATGGTGATTGGCTTTACAATGTCCAAATGTGTTGCGTACATGTGTATGTTGGGCATTTTGAGTTCAAAGTAGTTATAGATATAATTTTTGGGGATTTTTATACTTTATATTATGTCGTGTATTTACCGGAGTGCAATATAATATCATCTTATTTGTCTTGGGAATCACGACACCTTTACAGTACTGTGGATACTCGGAAGATTTGTTTTCAGACACTGAGAAAACTTTTTGAGCACATGTGTCAGTCTTGTTTATCACTGCGCATGGCTAAAATTTGTACAAGACAAGAGAACAAGGGAAAAACTGATGACAATTTACCATTTCCAAAACCAAACAAAATATTATGGAGCAAGTTTCACAGCTCTGTCCTTTCTACTATCTAGTATCTAGTAATAAATTGGAACATGACATGAAAAATTACGATTCGACAATCTCCAAGTCTTGTGGCAGAAAGTCTTGATGTATCACAAATTTCTTTTTGGTCTACTGTACTTCCTTCTGGGCATACACCGTCTTTATTGAGGTAACAGCCACCCGTAGTCATAGGGCATGTTCCATCATTTTTAATAACACAGGGTGGTGGACAGTCCTCATCTTTCTCACAGCCCTTTTTAGTACAACAAGAAGCAAAATATCAAACCACAAATGAATTTATCAAACATACATCACACATCACACTTGACATAAGAAGTAACAGGTCACACTGACCCATAAATATATTTAAAATTTAAAACAAAAAATAACATTTTTAGCTTTGCCTTCATAATCTTGGATCATTTTTTATTCTAAATTTGAACCATTTTGAATTTTGAGTCATGGCGCGAAATGCAAAATGACCCAAATTTTAATATAATTTATTACCTTTCGATCTAAACCCAAAACTGTGTCAAAAAGTTATCGCTAAACTTAAAACAGACAAACCAAAAACATGACACTCTTTACATTGTTAATAGTGCCGTTGTCTTACTTGTTGGCAGACTTTCTCTCCGTTTTTTTCCCGACAAGCTCGACCCTGGTACAATGTGTCGTCTTTACAATCCTTGGACGCCTTGCATGGCTAAATTGATATTGAGAATTAACATGAACGGTTTTAAACGTTTTACTAATTTTTAATTTATATTTTATATTATAGACAGCCCAAACAGTTGTAGTAATAGTAATAGTAATAATGCCAAGGATTAATATTATTGATGTACAGTGCTCGTTTGATACTCGTGTCTGGTGTCTACAACATAAAAATCTACAACACAATAATTCAATATAGTATGTGATATGAAATAAGCATTTTAAAAATTGGTTTGTTGCATACTTTTTCACATGATCCAGTATCGTCATCTGCACTATACACGCCGACACAGATTTGACCATCTGTGCAATCCTTTTCTTTATTCTTACCCGTGGCACACGATCCCTAATAATCAGAAACGAGGATTTTAACGTTACAATTTGGAATTTGGAATCTGGAATGGTTAAAAAATGGTTATGTTCTGTGGAAACATTTTGACCAAACGAGATTTTTCCGTCATTCAAGATTCAAGAAACGTTTCCCATGAGCCTTGAAAAAGCTTGCTGAATTTATGCATGTTTAGAACACGGTGCCTATTTTGATTCTTGAAAATATCAACGAGTAGCTGGTTTTTTGGATTCTTGATTCTTGACTTACCAAATATCAAAATAAAATACATCAGAGAGCTATGTACACTGTACGCACTACACACTTCATACCTCACACCAGTTATTTCGGAATAATTAAAATCCAGTACCTTTTTGCAAAGTCCGGCATCTGTGCAGACTGTACCATCCTCAGCACAATCCGCAGTCTCTTTACAAGGCTGTGTAAAATCATGAAGATAATGAAAGGTGAATTATTCAGTACCGTGTACAGTATAATATAAAATATAAAAAGTAAACAGTACATATGCAGTGTATTCCAGATTCCACATCCCAGTTATTGCTATTGGTAAGTAAATGTAGCGAAATGACATCCAGACGTGTCTTGTTTGAAGGCTGGGATATATTTTGTGGAATGTGGAATACACTCAAAGCTCCAAGCTACACGCTATATACATTTTACATAATATTATACAATACATAATGATATTTTATTGACCTTTCTGCAAGATCCTGTTTCGCTCTTTTCTTTTATTTCACATTTTGTTTTACCACCGTTGTCCTTATTGACACCCAATGTGCAGTCTGAATCCACTACACAACCCTGAAATACAAAATGTACACGTTTATAGTTTACATATTCATGAGAGTTGTTAGTAATACATACAACATACTATTCAAACATGCAAAAAACTATATCACTAACTATCCCCGATTCAATTATCATCTTGTTATACACTTTAGACATTTTTTCTACTGTAGGATAATTTTTATATTGAATACAAACAATTGTCTCATGCAGAGCTCCGGCGTCATCCGCATGGGACCCATGAAAAAATGAATCAACTACAGATTTCTATTTTTCTGTTGGTATTTCATTTGTTGCAGAATATATTATAATAGCAGCAGTGCACAAAACCAAAAGAAAAGTAGAAAACTGTATCCGATAATGAGATTTACGTCATCGTGAAGGTGAAAATCGTGAAAATATCATTTTTTCAAAAAATATTCAAAATTCAATTCTTTGGGATAAGGAAAGACAGTACAAAACGTTGGCGATCCCAAACGGGCGTAAATTTCGGAATTTCAAAAAAATCAGAAACGTTAAAATGTAAAAGCAATTAAAACAGCCCACTGTTTTCGAATTTTCCAAATCAGTTGAAAAAGGGCACCAAAATCCGGTGCCCCGTTTTTGAAAAATTTATGTTTTCCAAAATACGCCTCGCCCAACCCAAAAAATTTTTAAACCCAAACGATTTTGAACTCGTCTTTCCTAATCTCTAAGGATCGGATTTGAAAGGTTATTTTCAAAAAAAAAAAGTTGAGATTTTCACCTTCACAACGGCCTAAAGTTAGTCACATTTTGTCTTATTTTACTTGATTTATTGTTATGTATTTTTTGTAATAAGGTAGAAATTTCATTACAGTAGTGCAGAACGTCGGGGTTTTGGGACACGTAGGTTTTTTTGGATCCGTACAATCCGCACTGGTCGAGCATTTCTACAAAAGATGATAAAAGTAAAAAAATAATAACAAATGTATGAAGGTACTTTGATATTACACATCTCAAATCTCTCAAAGCATTCATCATTTATGTAAAACACTGATCAAGCTTTAAGTTTTGTACATTGTACAAGTGAAATGTGAATAACATATCATATTTGAGCAATGTTAATACCTGCTTGCAATTTCCAGAATCGGCCCCGTCTTTGATGTCACATGTGGATGTGGGAGCTGTACAACCCGCTGAATCTACACATTGTCCCTAACGGAAGGCAAACAGGCACAATTCAACCATATTATTTATTATTTACAGAATTATTAAAGTAGCCCCTTGAAAAAATATGTCCCCATATCCGACCGGAAAGTGGTGTCATATGGTGTCATATTTTGGTGTCACTTTGGTCC
>JAQGBH010002031.1:0-27181 GCA_034698265.1 Sminthurinus aureus
CTTTTTACATCAAAAGGAACGATATGACGGGGTAAGACTTTAACTTCTACCAAGTCATTGTATTTTGGCGAGCCCTATTGTACATCTTTGTCTTATTTTCTACTTGGTGTGAGAGAATCAAGAGTCAGGAGTAAAGGTTGAGAACTGTACATTTTTTCAATGATGAAAAATGAATATAATACAAAACATGTACACATTTCCACGCAAACATTGTACATTGTACATTCTTCTGCGTTCAGAAAATAAAAATGAAGAGAACAATGACAGTGGGAAATAAAAACAAGTTGTTTTTCGCTATTTCTACGTTCTACATTGTACAGTCCGTAGATCGTAGATCAGTCTTCAAAGTCAGTTTCTGTACCTGCATGTAAACTGTAAACTGTAAACCAAGTGAAATATTTATCATTTATTAAACACTTTTACTATTTACCCCAACGAATTTAACTCCTTTTTGTAGATACTTGAATGAAGCATGTAAATAAATAAATAAATAAATACGAAGGAAGTGGATAACTTGTGATGCATGTGAATTTTGTAAACTATAATACATTTAAAATACAAAAATAAGCATACTCCTCTGCAGTCTCTTGTCTCTTTTCTCTGTTGCATGTTCCACAGATTGAGAGTTGATAATTCAAGGGGGGAATGAACATAACATAATCAAAAATAAAAAATTGGAGATACAACAGTAAAAAAAGTAGGGATAAACAACATGAATCATGATCAATGATCAATGATCAAGTTCAAACTTCAATGCTAATTACGTGTCATTACTCGTTACACGTAAACTATTGACAATTTAACTAAAGTACAACAACTATACACAATGGATGATGCGTGCAGATTGTCATTTTGCAAATATTTAATATTTATTGTCATCCCGTCTCCGGTCTCGTGTCTCGGATGTCACTAATCACTAATCGTATCTAGAATCTAGAATCTAGGTTTCATATAAAAATTACTTTGTGTATTTGTATACTCACAATTCACAACCATTTTTAAATTGCGGTTAGAGTTTAGACCGATTGAATCACTTTTTTGAATTGGATAAGTGGTAAATAATAAATTGTTGGAGTAATTGACATTGGTTTTTTAACTTTTGTGTCCAAAAAAAAAACAACCTAACATTTAATTTGCCTTGTTCATGTCAATAAAACCAAATCCCACAAAACCAGATGAAAATATCGATAGAATCAGTCACTAAAAATCATCCGAGGGCTAAAGAACCAACTAGAAATTGTGCTATCTTTTCTATCAAATCAAATCAAAATGATTGGAAATCATCGTTACACAGTCTTTACGATTTTTTTCATTTTGTTCTCCAGTCAAATCATAAATTTGGCAGAAGGGTCCGCAAAAACAGCTGGTAAAAAGAAAAACTATTTTCTATTTATTTACTTTGCACATTTTAGATACTTTTTTGACATTTTTCGTGTGATCTTCGTACTGAAAATTGAAACTTAATCTTTTGTTTTGCACAAATTTTAAATTCAAAAATATTATACTGAATATTTGAATTCTAGCCTGTCCTGATGCAAAATCTCTGGCTCCTTGTGAATGTCTGAAGGATTCACACGGTCTGACTGTGAAATGTCAAGATTTCAACACCACACAAGCCAACATTGACCACGCCCTGAAACTGGTTGTGAAACTGGCTCTTCACACTTTCGTAATAATGCACACAGACTTGACGGAGCTGAATTTAAAACCCTTTGCTGGACACACGATGCATAATCTGAACATCTCAGGGAATCACCGCCTCCACGGCCTCATCGGCACCTCCACTCCGAACGGTAAAATAAAAGTAAAGGCACTGAATATGGACGGTAACGCCCTCACAGACTATGGGCTAAGAGACGCCCTCTTGAAATTTGACCCAACACTTCTCACCCATCTCAACCTTCTTCACAATCGAATTGTGGGTTCTCAACTTAGAATCGGGGACAAAATGGTCAATGCTGCATTTCTTCCGGGACTCTTCACACTAAAACATTTGGAATTCCTAGGCTTGGAATTTAATGCTATTACAAATATCGCGGGAGGTCAATTCCGGAAAAACACGATGCTCAAATTCCTCAAGTTGGACATGAATCATTTGGAAGAGATTGGTGAGGATGCTTTACTTTTTGAAGAGGATTCAAAGTCCAAATCAAAGAATGAGAAACTGACCATAAATCTCAGTCACAATTGGCTCATTGATGAGAAGATCAGTGTGAAAAGTGGGCTGGAACGAATCCATCGACCCACACGCCTTGAATTGTGGGCCAATAATTTTGAATACATCTCAAAGGAGAAATTCCACAAGTTCCTCACCAACAACAAGTTGAATGAGATTGAGTTTGGGGATACTCACCCACCGATGCTCTGGGATTCGGAGCATCATTTTGGTCTAGATGGCGCTGCTGTCAATGGATCTGTAACGGGATCAGACACTGGATTTGGAACTGCAAGTGGAAATGTAAATGAAACCGAGACGATAGAATCAACCGCTGATGAAACTAATGATCTAGCCGTTGCTAACGCCGAAATGTTCTATTCCTCTTGGCAACCACTCTTTGTTTGTGACGGAAGAATGAAGTGGCTCAAGACAGAAAAGGCTCATTTCATCAACCGAGTTCACAATATCACATGCTCCAATGACCCACCAAACACCATTTTCAACACTACTCTCGTCTAGATTTCCATTTTCTAATTTCAGCATTTCGTGACCTATTTCATTTTTGACCTCTAGAGGTCAATGACCTTTTTTTTGGTGTTTTCCGTCATCAAAAGCTCCAGATATTTTCAATGTTTTGTATTACATATAAAAATCAAGTTTGGCTCAATAAAAAAACCTGTCATGATAAATTTTATATTTCGCGCCTTTTTTAAAACAAAGCAAAAAGGTAGATTTACATAATTTTTAATTTTGTATGATTTCAAGTTTAGAGACGTTTTATTTTTATTCTTGACCACCAAAAATTCATAAATAACTAATGTGCATAAATTACTAATAAAAAAGAGCATAGAAATTTTTTCAATGATTCAAGCTCAATAATAATAATTATAATTATTATTATTATTTATTATTATTATGGAAATGTGATGAGGAGACTACAAGTTTTACTGGTGATAAATTCCAAGAAAATGAGGGTTGAAAATCGTTCCAGCGTGTTAAATTGTCCAACTTTTATCCCGATGGGTGGAATAGAAGCAAGAAGTTTCCGAACATGTAAATCCTCTTTATTTCCACTTCCACCTCCACCACCATCTTGTTTTTGACCCAGATTTTGAATCTCCTGCGCAAGCTCCAACTCTAGGTTCCAATGTTCATCCTTTTGAATTTTCCCACTCAAACTTCGAACCTTTGAAAGAACTAGGATTCGACTTTTAAACATGCTAATTTTCTGGGGTACGGAAAAAGCTCGATCATAAATGACTGAAAAAAGCATCGAGTCGTACACGGAAATGACCAAAGTTATGATTGACATGAGTGGCATAAAAGAGAAGACTCGGATGGAGTACCAAAATCCAGTGGTTGATTGAGATAAGCAAAATAGTTTTAGGAGGAAAATGGGAAATGAAAATACTTTGTTGAACAGATGGATTTCAAAATGCATCGTTTTGCATATCCGACACATTTCCATAATTTCCTTCCAATTTGAACTGTAATAATTCAAAATGTCATAGAAAATTATTATAGAAAAATTATTTAAATTATTATCATAAATATTTTTAATTTTTGCATAATATTTTTAATTACCTTTCATTTTGTACCCTTGAAAATTTTTCATTACACTTCTGAAAGAAAGAGAGTTGAATAAAGTAGCTGTGATAAACGTTGAGTAGCCAATAGGCACAAAGTGTGGCTTCATACAGCAAAAGTAGACAAAAATATACAGAAGGACAAGAATGATGATGATGATTCCTTGTCAACTCTTTTGGGAATATTGACCATAGAAATTGACTTGATGATGGATCGTAGAGATAAATCATGATGAAGATGAAAGTGCAACTGAGTTGACTGAAAGGACAGAGCAAAATCAACCATTCTTGAGTTGTGTAGCCTGATTTCTTCTCATCTGAAATAAAAAATATAATAATAATAAATAATAATAATAATTATGAGTTTATGAGCATTCACAATTATTTTTTATTTTACCTTAAAATATTATTTTTTAAAACTTTGAACCTTTAAATTGATTTTTTTTCTTGCTCTTACTTGTTTTTATTTCCCCTGGAGAATCCAAAGAACCTGAATTTTCTGGGAAATCTTGGCACTCTTGATAAAGTTGATTAAAAATGGCCACACCAATCTCTGGATACTTTACAAAGAGAAGATACGCCTTCACATTCGCCACGATGGAATAGAGTCCGAGTGTTAAATGAAACGGGAAATGATGCAGATCAAAACCATTGACAGCGGACAAGGCGAGACGAACATTAATGAAAATGGAGTATAAAACTCCATTTAGGAACCAAATCCTTCCCAATGTTTTCCGCCAACCCGTTTGACACTCAATCCTACTTGTTTTTGTTTTTATTCTCCTTCTGGTTTTCATACCCACTTGAAACATTTCACTTCCCTCTACAATTTCACTCCGGCCCGTTCTACTCTCATCTCGGATAAATTGAACCGGAAGAATGCACAAACAGGAACAGATGTGAAGCACCAAATAGTTAAAACGCAAAGCCCTTTGTGACAACATTATCAAACTTTAAAGTTTTATTTATTTTACCGGTTTTCTTTTGTCCTTCCACAAATAAAATGTTTGTAGTCTGTAGTCTGCTTCAAATCACAAGTCACAAGTAAAAATGGGAAATGGCGATAACCGATAACGATACGGCCCAACATTCAACACCGAGCACAAATCGCGATAGTAGTCACTACAACTGAAGAGAAAAGGGAGCATTTAAAACTGTTTGCATGTTATTCGGATTCGGATTCCGTTTACCGATTCGGAAATAATTGAGCCGTGTAGTTCCTGTAATTGAGCGGTGTAGCTGCTGTAAATTGCTCAGGAAAGTCACAGGAAATAATTGGCATGTGCTGATAGTAGATGTCAATCTACCGTCTACCGTACCTGACCAAATGTTAACCCAGCTTGTCAAATAATTTACTCCATTGTTTATTTTAGCACCAAGTGCCCGGGGCTAGTGTTTGGTCACATACGGTATACGTTATGTATTTTTCGTGCTTATGTATACTGCACACTCCACTTTCTACACTCGAGTCGCTCAATTGCCGTTTATCGGTGTCCGTTGTATTCGCTGTAATGAGGCGCGTGTGTAGTGTGTACAAATTGACCGGGTTTCAACATGTAAAATATGTAATATGTAACCATATCAAGAATCAAGATAAATATCAAATATTAAATATCATTGTTTTAATTTGAACGATTGTGATTACAATTCCGTGTACTTTCTGTACATGATGTTGTTAGTTGAGAGTTGTTTTTGATGATGATTGCATTTGAAACTTGAACTTGAGAGTTGGAAATTTAGCTTAATTCAATTTTTCCAAAACAGAGACTGTACCATTTACCACTAAAAACTACAGCAGAGTTTCAAACACTGGACACTGGACACTCGACACTGAAAAAGGTAAATAAAAACTAAGTACTAGTCAACTAAACTGTGTTAAATTCAAAATTTCTTTAGTATTTTATTTTAAAAACTGCATTTTTGTCCTCTCGTGGTGAATGGCTTTTTTTTCAACTAAACAGCGAGTAAAACGTCATGAGGGTGGAAAGTGGAAAGACCCCATGTCTAATGTTGCCTTGATTATTGCAACAAAAGATGTGGGGGTCTTGGTCTTTGTTTTTGTCTTTTTATTTTCGATAATTATTATTGAATTGCCTCGTAGACAGAGTGTTGTAGAAAGACCACACATCCTATGTTGCAATAATCAAGACATTTGAGATTTGAGATGTGTGGTCTTTCTACTAGAAAATTGGATGATTCGAAGTTCGAAGTTCAAACTTGACACTGTGTTGTATGTAAATACTTTCTGTTTTTTCAAGGACTAGACTTAATTTTGTAAATCGTCGTTGGTCTTTCTGTGACTCTGTTCTTTACTTTATTCCTTTCTCGTCGTCAATCGTCAGAAACTTGAAGCAGATCACTCGAGTGACTATGCAAATACTTGGAAAATATGGTGCTTATGTAAGAGTCTATTTGCAATTCGCAATAAGAAAGACAATGTCCCTTTCAAGCTGAGCTTTCAACCTAAAGATATTTACTCTCAAGGAATTTCGTCATTTTGGCTTTCATCATTGTCTCAAATCCAACATCCAACATCAAACAACAAAGTATAGTGAAAACTAGCGAAAGTAAGTTGAGCTATTGTAAAAGGTAAAAGGTCAGTAATTTGGAGTGAAATGATGATTATATATGATGATGATGGAACCTTCTGTTTTCATAACCAATGCATAATGCATCTACAATCTACATTCTACATTCTACCTGTGTCAGTAATTTCTGTACAAATATTGAACATTGAACATTGAATAAAGTGCACGTTTTGACCCGCAACCACAGCCACAGTCACATTGCACAACACACGGGACATAATGAACAATGTACACAAATCAGAAATCATAACCTACAGATTACATATTACAGAGACGACATACGACATATGTCGCGACGTAAGCAATGACAATGTCAACAACAACAGCAAACTGGCAGAAAGTTTGTTGTTGGAACTTGGAACATGATGAAACTCTAAACTCGAAAACCACCGGAATAATTACAATAATTATTTATCATCAAATCTCAAATCATGTCAAAATAAATACTGCGTCATATTTTTGTAAAACGCAAAAGCTCAAATTACCCTCCAATTTCATTTATTCATATTTCATGTCAGTTTATTGCTAATTGTATACGAAATTTTCCTCACAACTTAAAACACAAGTCAAATTATTTCCATTATGACGATTCATTTCCGTTACAAAAATCTAAATCGTGGCAGTGCACGACTTTAATACTCGCTTAATGAATTCTTTATAGCGAGAGGGTAGTGCAGCGTGCAGCGAGTATAATCTGATCAGACCGAATAAGCAATTGTTTGCTTTGACTGGTATTCAGCAAAATATGGGGCAAATTGAGACTATAGGTTTCGTATAGGTATAGGCTGTAAAAAGTACATATACATGCCTGTGTGTAACAAAAAAGAGTTGCAAAAGTTTAGCTTCAGCCGAGAATTGAACCCCCACCTTCGAAGCACAGAAGCAAGTCTCTAAACCACTGCGCCACAAAGTCGCATGTGGCACATACCTATCTGGGTATATGCTCACGCTAGTGCATATATGCTTGAGTATATCCTCACGCTAGTGCATATATGCTTGAGTATATCCTCACGCTAGTGCATATATGCTTGAGTATATCCTCACGCTAGTACATATATGCTTGAGTATATAGTGCATACATTGTATAGGTATATATCCTATAGCTCGCGCATGCGTAGACGTAGTGAGGACAGACAGACGGACAGACAGACGGACGGATCTGATCAGCGTAGTAGGGTAGCTAGCTTCGCTGCACTACCCTAAAAAGTCTTTTTAATCACGTTAATAACCATCAAAATATCTACCATGTACCAGCGTTAAAAGTCAAGTCTCAAGACGAGAGACGAGAGAAAAATAAAAAATGCTGCGGGGAAAACAAATAGTTTGTCAGTTTCAATTCCAGTTTTTTTAACCTCTCACTCTACTTTCTGCTTGTGTGTTTGGTGTTTGGTATTTGGAATTTGGATGGTAAAATGCAGATTTGATTTTTTTTTGCCTATCACTCTGACTCCGGCTTCGACTTCGACTTCGATTTCGACCCCCTCAAGGAGATTGGGAGATTGAGATTCCAATTTTAAAACAAGAAAAAGGAACACACACAAACACCAGCACAAAGCAAGAGAGAGAGAGAGCAAAATGCATAGACATGAGAATAATATAAATATTTCTACAATTTTAATTCTCCTTGTGTAAATGTGAGTAAACAAGGGTCAACATCTATAATCCTCTTCTTTTTATTTTATTCATGCAATGAGAATTGAGATTTGAGATTTGAGAATATGATGAAACCTACGTCATTCAAATCATACGAGAGAATTAGTTCATTTCTGAAGGTACATGCACTAGTTAGCGAGCACAATCCACTCCAAGAATAAGAATTCAAATACAAATCACCGAGAACCGAATACAAAATACAATTTTTTATGTAATATGTGTAGAGCGTATAGTGTAAAGTTTTGAACGGTATACATAATACATAATACACACTGCATCAGTCCGAGAATGGACGATGGAAATTCAAATTCGATGAAGACTACTAATTAAGTTCAAGTCTCGTTCACCCGTTTGCCGTTCATTCCCCATGGACGATCGACGGCGTCATCATCATCATCATCAGCATCATCATGAGGCTTTTCTTATAAGTTTTTTACTACTTCTCTTCGCTCCTCATTCGATGTGATGTCTCAATCCCTATCATGTTTAGATATGTGTTATGTGTTTTGTATTTTGTATGTGCACAATTATACGTTACAAGTGTCTATTTTTCTTTACCTCTCTTTTCTGTAAAATCTGTATCAAAGATCAAGGATCAAGGAACAAAGCATTCAAAGCTGCCAGAAAACATGATAATAAAAAGTGGATACTGTACATTGTGTGCATTGTGCACATATAGTGTACAGTGTTTTGACACATCATATGAATCAGGTTGATGCATCTTATTATCTATTATCTATCCATCTCATGATATACAACACAATACAATACAAGAATAATATTCTAATCATAATATTATACAGATATAATCACGTACTTTGAAGTTTCTACTTTGTGCACTTTTTATAGTACTTTTAACTTGATGCTTTGTGCTTGATACGTGAAAGCAACTTAGTATTATTTACGATGACGACTCAAGACTCAAGACTGAAAAGACCAGTGATGTTTTGTCCCTTTGTGCTTTTTATATTACACAGGTACATTTTTAATAAAGATGCATATAATTTACACATTACATATTTTGAAGAAAAAATACCGTCATTTTATCCTTTTAAAGTGATGTAATGTATGATGTATAATAAATAAGTCATACGTCAAACGCTTATATTTTTTACTTGGTGTGTCTATAGACTATAGAGTATAGACTATAGGCTCTCGAATGTGTGGTGTCACTCAAGACTCACGAATGACGAGAGTAGAGAGACGAGAGGAATGAATATAAAATATATAGAGAGGGAAAGAAAGAAGGAGAGAGGTGGCTCATTTTGTAATTTAAATTGACGGATGGAGCGTCAGATCTCGTGTAAAAAACAACATGTTGATGTCTTTCTCTCCCTGCATTTTGAATTTAATTATCGTGGAACATGTCTTGGTGTTTATATGTAGATTGGTTTGGCTTGGTCGTCGTTGTCAGAGTTTTAAAGTCGACTACTCATTTCCATATATCGGGTGATCGTTAGTCGTTAGAGGTTAGAGCAAATACAGAATACAGCAATGACAGAAAAGAAGCAAGAGAGAAGTGAAGCTAAGGGGGAACATTCTACATGCTCCAAGAAGAGATTCCGCTGTATATGGTAAATAAACTGTGAGAATCAATTAGTGAGTACAATGTTCTAGTCAAATTATAATTGCTAATGAATAATCATGAATATCAATTCTACACTGATTCCAAACTCCAACCGCTGAACTGAGTAATCATGTAAGTATTGGTAGCAACCAGCACCAGTGTCCAAAGAGTCATTGTGGCAAAAGAAATATTTCAATTCAAATCAAGTTCAAGATTTGATATATGATGCATTTCGTAGTTCGTAGTTCGTACTTGTGGTAATATTTATTTTTGTCAGGATAAAAAAATCATGTTGCTGACGACAATGTTGTACGTTGTACGGACTTCTGACTTCTGACGCGATGGCTGTAGATTTTAGATTGTAGGATTTTACAACAAAAAAACGTACGTAATAAAAGACACTTGACATTATTGATATTATTATTCAATTGTTGTTCATTGTCACTGTGTATTGTGTCACACGAGACAAAACAAAAAAAATACAAAGTACAAGGCCCTTCTGTGACACGTTATGACACTTCAATGGTAAAAAATAATGTTTTAATGTGTCAAATATCAAGTATCAAAGTTTTGCCGTTTGCAGTTTGCAGAGAGACAAAAATGGAATAAATAATCAAGAATCTGGGATTTTCCTTCATCAGTCGAGAGTCTAGAGTCTACAGTTTAGAGTTTAGAGTTTAGAGTTGAGCGTCAAGAGTGGAAAGTGAAGATACGTGACAGGAACAAGGCTTTTGAATAGCACATGGATCCATGTGTAAAATCTCCACTGAACAATGCAACGTGAAAAAATAGATAGCTCGCTGATATGCAAAGGTTGTGGTTGTGTTTGTGTATGGTGTGTGTGACTTTGTAGTGTCATTTCGCACTGAAGACAGTTTATGAATGTAAAGTCAAGAGCCAAGAGTGTGCAAGATAAACTTTGTGCTTGTGTATTGTCACCCAGAGCGTCAACTTCTTTAGGCTAAACAAACATCTGTATCTGTACGATTTGCATGTTGTAGTTATGTTCTGAGCATATTTTACATGTAGGTACTTTGTACTTATTTACAATTCAATATAATATTTGTGTACAAATCAAGGAAAACAAAAAATAGAGTACTAATATATATTATTGTGTACTCTATTTCCCGTGTAAAATTACAAAATATTCCATATTCCACATACAAAATGTAAAATACATGGTAATTATTATTTGTTATATTACAATAATAGTAAAATGTAACATGTAAAAAGTATCCCAAGTTTTTACACAACCTCGCATGACTCTCATTTAACATTTGGTTCATTTGCATGATCTACAATAGACAATGGCCAATAGCCAATACTGTTTGCAAGATGAAATACCGAATGTTCTTGGCATTACAAATTTCAAATGAGTTGATTTATCGAGTACTTTTAATGTTTTTTCTCTGGTGTGTGAAGGTTCTGATCTTGAATCTTGAGTCTTGAAGTGAGTCAGCTATACATTTTACATATGATTCGCAATCACCAGCCTCATATTTCACAATTCATTTGGGATAATTTTATCGGATGTTCTGAACTCTGTAAACTAGAAACCTCAACTCTTGCAATTATTAGCAATCCAATGTCATTTATTTTATATTTAGTATTTTCATATGGCATGGAAAGTTTTGTTCTTCATGTTTCCCGGGTTTTCTTGGATACTACAGAATTTTTAAATTCTTTAGGAGAACTTTCATCAATATTCGAATGCAAGTATTCATAGTCGGATTTCGGATTGGAAGGAGAGAAAAGAGAGAATCTTCATGAAATGCACATAATACATAATTGGTTCTCCATTTTCCATCGGTTGGTGCCAAATGAGTCACCCCTGGCTCATCCATTCATCTCTCTTCTCTCTTCTGTTTTCTGTATTTTCTCTATAGCTATCGCCACTCTGATCCACTCCGATCGAGGGCAGCAACCAAAAACCAGGAGCCAGTAACAGCTTTTTACTAAAATACTTTTTCATTAGACATTAGACATCGGACGCGTTGGATGTTGGATATTATACATGTGAATCTGCCTATCCACTTTTCTCCTCTCCCTATTCTTCTACGTACACTATACATAATATGTACATTGTACATTGTACATGTGTATATAATATATTTCTCTCCTCTCTTTTTCACCCTGTCAAACCAATTCCATTCCATTTTATACCATTCCAACTCTACTCTAGTTCCTAGTTCCTAGTTACAGTCAGCCATCCCATTTGCTCATTTTCTCTTATATTTATTGCATACTCTCTTCTATAAAGAGAGCAGACAGAATCTTGAACCACCCTCACATTTCTAATTTCTATCTACATCTATATACTATTTTCTATACCGTTCAGTGCAAAGTGCAAATGTTGCCTCCTTTTCAAAAATCATCAGTGGAACTATTGGAACTACGTCATGCACGTTGTACATCATGTACATGGCATAAAAGTAATAAGTAATAGCTATAAAATACAAATTCAATATCCATCCCTCATTTTGATCATTTTCATTACAAAAAAAGATGGCTACAGTGTATCCAATACACTATACATTAAATGTTGTACACATTTAGTATTTAATATTTAATTTATCTATTATCTATATATAAAGCGTTTATTCACCTCGTCATTGAGTCCTTTCTTATCATCATGAGTCATGAACTTTTTGTCTCATACTATTAATTATTATTTATTATTTATTAGGAGTTGCGAGTTTTTTACAACGTTTAGTGTTTACTGTTTAGTTTTTTTCACTTTTGGCGGTTTTGCACCAAATGTTTCAACATGTCAAATATCAAACCTTAATAATAATTATTACTTAACACTGACTTGTGAGTTTTGAGTTTTGGATAAATCCTGCAGTCTAAATTTTCCATAGCCATATAAATTTAAAATCCAATTTACGTTGTACTTTGTACTTTGAAAACATAAAATATAATCAATAAAAGTATGATAGTGCAGATATTAGATATTACAGTAAGTTTATAGACCCTGTGACAGAATTTATGACTACACTTCATATTTCATACTCATGTATAGTGTATAGATATGTAGGATGCAGGGTGAGTGTATGAAATTTAATTAGAGTAAAGAGTACCGTACATCGTACAACATACACTCTAGACACACGCTTTCTTTCCAAATTCCAAATATTCACCCATCTACCCATTACCTATATAGGATAAATGTAACGTGTACATTTATCTTCATCCCGATCGAATCGAAAATCCAAATCGATGGATCGATTCTACAGAGAAACAACTATATGAAAATGTAAAATGTACTAATACTCATACTAATAGCCGTTGTACGTTGTAATGTCTGTAATCTACAGTACATTATGGCATCCACCATCCACTGCTTCCATTTTCCTTAGATTTATAGGTTTAGTCTGAAACATAATATAGAACGATAGAAAGATGGAGAGATAATTGAAGGGTGTTGGTTGGGAAATGTCGAACGTCTAATGTCAAATGTATTAGCTTGTGTCTTGTATCGATGTGCACACTAGACACTAGACACAAAATGAACATGGAATGTGCGACAGAATACACACAGAATTATGAGTGACTATTGACTATATTGGTTATTGACTATAGGAACGATCGACTAATATCAAATATCAAATATCCCATACTAAAATTCACTCTTCTCTTCTTTTCTGCCTGTCTGTAGTCTGTACACTGTACACTGTACATTCATTTTGTCATTTCAAATGATACATTATGCATAAAGTTCATATTTCATGTATTTCCATTCAAGTGATAGGTTTAATATTTTATATAAAAACAAGAGAAGGGATTACTATACATATTTTCAATGCTCAATGCTCAATACTCAATACTCAATCCATAGTCACATTCTAATCCTTTTTCTCAAAATTAAAGCATAAATTTACACATGCTGATGAATATCGATCTCGATAGTATTTAATGATAATAATACTAATCATCCTGATGTACGAACTTAAAAATTTGAAACATGAGCGATGAAAATTGAAAACTAAAAACTGAGGGCTCTTCCGTTTAAGCTTATGCATACGGTTCTACGTCGTGTACTGTGTATTGTGTATTGTGTGTTCTATGTAATAAGTACATTTTGTGTAGACGTGTGTACTTGTGTAGAAACGTGGAAAATTTTGAGTATAGGTTGTAGGTTGTAGAATCTAGAATTTCGAATGTCAAGCGAGCGACACATTCATTACAATGACGATTACGCGTTGTCGTGAACATAAATTGGGCTGATTGAGACTTCATGTGAATATGAGAAAGATAGAGAGAGAGGAAAAGAGAGAAGGTTTAATGACTATTAGTCAATCTATGTAATGAGTTAGTTGAGTTGAGTTGAGCTCAGTTGAGTTAGGGGATGGAGCTTCATTTTGGTTTGGAATTAGAAAGAGAGAGAGGAAAAAATTGGACAAGAATGAGGAAGAAGATTCATGAGTGTAAAGACAAGTGAAATGTGTGTTCACGTTGTTTTCTAACTTGTCTTTTAACCGAAATACAAATACAAAATTTTGTAAAGGTTAACATGGAGTAATGTACATGTGCTTGTGCACAATGTAGACTGTTCAATGCACATGGTGTAATATGTAATACACTTATGTTTTGTTTTATTTACTGTTTTTGTTTGTTGCTGAGAGTTGTCAGCATGTGTGTTTTTTGGTTTTTTTCTCTTCCCAGTTGGAAGAAAGGAGGAAAGGAGGAGAGAAAAGAGAGAGGAGAGAGTTTGGAGTTTGGCTAATAATGTATGTGGAGAAGATGGTATGGTCTGAGGATATTTCTGATACAGGGTGGTCTAGTATTTGACACGGAGATCTACCTTCATTTCCTCCAAGTCTGCATTCTATATTCTACGTGAACGTGCATACACTACGCACTCATTGCCGTCTAAAAAATGAGAAAACAAGCACTACCCTTCCCATTCCGACCCTCACTATTTCCCTCTGTCTCTTCTTCTTGACTACCTTTCACGTGGGCTCATCTCTTCTACTCCTCCTCTCATCATCATCACCATCATCATCTTCTCAACTTAATATATATATTATACACAACAAATATGTAACATATCTCTAAAGATTTTACTTGCAGATAGATGGACAGAATTATGTTATACATATTTTGTGCAGTGTGCACGCATTTTCTTGTTCACAGATAAACTTATTATGTTTCTTACTCTTGTTCTTGTTCCTGTGTTCAATTAACTAACATGGGTAATGGATAATGGATAATCTATGGGTAAAATGTATAAATATTTATATGATTACACATATAGATATGTATTCCGAATTCCATATTACTGGTCTGGTTAACAGCATATGGTTTATCTATAATATGTAGAATGTAAACTCTACACTTTAGACTCTAGACTCTATATTCTAGGCTAAAGGCTGTGGGTATATAATTCTGTGTATTGTTGGTAGGTTGTTTGTTGTTGTTCCTCCGTTTGGTTTGTTTTGTTTTGTTTTACCTCCGCTTGTCTTGCCTTGTCCCGTCTCATCTCGTGCACAATAACCACACACGAAATAAAAAATAATAATCATAATAATATAGATAGATATGCTTGTTATTAAATTCATTACATAACATTACCTTATTATGATACATTCATGAATCCTAAATCCCCCTCCTGTTCCCTGCTCACTGCTCACAAGTCAACATCAAGTACTCAGTGCTCACCCAAATCGAAAATAGGGAAGAGAGAACAGAGAATAGAGAGCAAATAAGACTCGAGACTGAAATATTGAAATATGAAAGAAAATGAAACAGTAACTCATTACAGTTTATGAGCTTCATTTCACGTATTACCAGTAAAAGTGGACTCATCGTACATAATACATAATACAGTACCCTTTTCATCCACCTCATCATTTCATTTAGCTGCGGCACTAAAGGTAGTTTGATAATACAGATATTATTCGTCGGTACTTGATACTTGATACATAAACAAGTCATGAGTTTTATATATATTTTATATTATATTTTTTAAATATCTTGTTTATCCTCAATCCTCATTTACTTATTTATGTGTTTCCTGGACAGGAATAGGATTAGGAATTCGGGCATCGGACGTGATGCATCTCTCAGATCTGTATCTGTAACTGATCTTTGTTTTTTATTGATATCCTTGTTTGTGGTTACAAGAGTTATAACTTGGCTGTTGTACTATAAAAGATAGAAGACGAGGTGATAAAAATGGAATGCAAAAGGACTAGAAAAAGGAATGTGTACACACTGCACACATAGAATCCAGAACATATAGACTTTAGACTCTAGACTCTAGATTTTAGATTCTGAACTAGAGTAAAGTCAAATGGAGAATTTTATACCCTTGTTTTTGAAATACTTGTAATACAAGTTGCTTCTGGCTAACTCACTCGTGACACGTGACTCAACATTCATTGTTTTAATTCTCAAGTCTCAAACAAAAAATGATGAAGATATTTTGAAATTTTTTGATGTCTTTTAGGTCAGACGGCAGACATGCTAAAGATAAGAAGCTGGAGAAAGATCAAAATGTGTGAATTACTCTTTTCTATCAGGATGAAGGATACAAAAAACCATTGATTATTTTTTTTGCAAAACGGTGATTAATTCAACGATACTGTAAAACGTTAACTGTATAAAATTAAAACTAAAGCCATACCAGACAGATTACATTAATAATAATCTTTATGAGAGTCTGACTTTTGGCTTCTGAATTATAATGGAAATGAGGAAATTGGCCGGCAATCGACAAACAGAAGATGTGCCAAAAACCAAAAATCCAAAGTAATTTAAAATTTCTCACTACTCATTAAAAGGTTATAAAATTAAAAACTGCTGTCGGATTGACTGTATTTTTTTTATAAAACGATAAGCGGCTCTTTTTGGAATAAAGTAGAATACTAACATTATTTTTCTAGGCTCTAGGTACATAAATTAATTGAGATGACATTATAGACATGAGACGTTGCAAATTAGAATTAGAAATTAGCAAGTTCAAACTTAAAGTTCATTGTACCAATAAAGATGTAGCATAAAATTTGACGACCATCTTTGATCTTTTCTCGGAATGAACAAATAGGTTTACCTCTGTGTATTACATGCTACGTGCTGCATGCATAGAATCAGACTATAGAAATTCAAAGTGATGGAAACAAAAAACAGCAGCTGATAAAATTTAGTCGGCAGTCGGCACTGGACACATGGCAATCTGAACTGAATTGAATTGAATTCAACTAATCAGAAACTAATAAAAATTATTGAGCTGTAAAAAAACTGTTTAAAATAGTAAAGCGATTTGCCTCTGCTTTTTAGTGAATGAGAATTTAAAAATTAAATGTTTTAGATTTGGCAACTATTAACTTGTTATGTATGAACCACGAACCATGAAGCAAAAGGATGGATGAAGGTGAGACTAATTTGATGAGGTTAAATGGGCCGTGTATGATTATTAGCATGTAATCCATACTAGAACTGAGAAGAGCTGAGCAAGAGGAGAAAGAAAGAGAGAAGACGAAAGAGGAGCTAGGGAAAGCCGCTAAAGAGCAGTAGCGATTATACACAAACACAATATTATTACATTAAGGACTTGACTTGATGAGGCGATAACGACAAAAGCGGCTGCATGCGGCATCACAACATCACAAAAACACTCGGACAATTAGCAACTAACATCAAGTATCTAGTACTACGCACTTTTCATCTTAACTCACAATTTATAAGACACAAGACGCAAGACGCAGATGAGCTCCACTCTCAAGATAAAAGTTTATAATTATTTTGTAGTAGTGTTTGTTCCATTTACACAACTTGTAAAACGGTCTGATTTATTTCCAGCTTTAAACGTTTTAATGCGTCTCGCTCATTTAACGTGTAACAGGTCATTGCCATCGCATCGGTGTATTTAGCTCAGACGTCCACTTCTGTTTCTGTCTCAAAGTCTTAGATTCAAAATTTCTGGCGATTCAACACTATTAAGAATATTTCTTTGATTTTTTCTACGTAGTATCAGTTTAACGTCTTATCTGAATGTTGACCTGAACAATTACAGTAAAAAAATTCAAGATCCAAGTCTACATATGAAATATAAATTTAGCTGAAACCCCCAAGTCCAAAATTCCTTCATGAGTTTAAAAATAGTCAAATTCTTGGATCCTTTTCATGATAAACGTATTTTAAAAGATCAAGGATCAAGAATTAAGAACCAAACAAAGGGAAATTGTATTGATTTTTTAAGGATTTTAAAAAAATGCTCACGTAGGCATTTTTTTTTTATTTTTTGGGAAAGCAACATTCTTGGATTCCATATCACATGTACAATGAACAATGAATAATGAATAGTGACCCTTATTACACACTTTGAAGATCGGCTCGAATACTTTAATTTGAATCGGCTTTCTCGTGTAATTAGGTAGGAAAAATATGGGGTAGACAAAGGACTGAATATTAAATTGAAATTGAAATTATGCCGCAGGACGGAAGACGGAAGACGGAGGACTAAAGACTAAGACAAAAGAATGTGAGGTTTCAAATTTTCAAAAAATGTAACCCATTTCATCAAACTGCTATAGGCTTTCCGCTCCTATTTTTGGTAGTGTTTGGAGTTTGGAGTTTGGAGCGAAGAACGAAGCCATATGTGTTACTTTGTATTTTGTATGGTGTTGTGATGTGGTAATGAAAATTGAAGGTGAGCTAGGTAGTTGATTGGTTGGCCGGCTGTTCCTCTTCTCCTGCTTCTTCTTCCTGTGTTGTGTGTTGTGTGTTGTGTATGTAGTGTAGAGTGTGAAGAGTAGAGAATACAGAGACTAAAAGCAAAAATATCATGTGATATATAACTATAACATATTATGCGATATGCGTACTACAAGTTAGAATTGTACATTGTACACAAGTTTTCTTCTCCTTTCCTCTCACGTTGCTGGTTCGCTCGTCGCTCGTAATGATGATGACTAGAGGTTAGCGCTGAGAGCTTAGAGCTGGAGTTGGAGTTGGATGACATTTATTAATGGCACTTTCATTTGAGACCCCTTGTGTAATTTTTCCCAAAGTTGTGGATATCACTCACTCTTGGCGTATCGTAAGTATCGCTTCACTTCATTTCATTTGGTTTCATTTATTTCTATCATCTGCCTACATCTAAATTTCTCAATCAGAAAGATGAGATGTGATTGTGTTACGTGTTATCCACAAGTTTGTACTTGTATCATATATACAAAATACATATGTTACGATTACAAATGTTACCGACTTCCAACTACCGACATTTCACAGTCACATTCACATTCACATTCATGTTCATGAATTTGAAGTGAACAGATTAAGATGGTTGTCGTTGTCTTCTCGTTGTCGTTGTCGTTGTCTTTGTCTTTTTGTCCTTATCATCATCATTTTGTTTGACTTGACTTGAGTTGGCCTGCCCTGCCCTTCCCTTCATCTACCTGTCCTTTCTCTTCTTCTCCTTCTTTTCTTTTGAATTTTGATGCGTCTTTTTATTTCAAAGCGCTCTCATAAGATAATGTAGTTTAATCACATGTATACTTTTCATCATCGCCATCCAACATCCAACATCCAAGAAACAACAGATCAAGTGATCAAACGTCAAACAACAAACAGAACCAGAACCAGAATCAGAACCTCAAACAGAAACAGGAGCCGAATTTCAAGTACTACATTTAGGGGAGAGGAAATGAAATAAACAGAAAATGCCGACAGAAAGATACCTTTTACTTATACCTCTTCACTCTCTACTGTACACTCTATATCTCGGTTTTGAAAGTTAAAACAATTGAAAAAATATGATGTATCAACATTCAACATCAAAGGAATATTTTAAATATCATATCTGATGACAAAAAGGACAAAAAATGAGGAAAAGTCGATCGGCAGAATTTCAAACGTTCATTGTTTAATTTTTTCAACAAATCAACATATTATTTTTACTAAATACGAATTCCAGAGTTCAGAGTCCAGAGCTTGAAAATTCAAAACTCAAAACTCGACGACATTTTTCATCAGTCATGCTGCTTAAAAATTGGGAGCAAAGTCAAATTTTGCCTTAGAAGTAAAGAGTAAAGAATCAGAAGATTACTTAACTTTAAACCTGGAAGTTTCTTCACATATTATTATATATTGTACCAATGTACACAAAAAGTAGTGATTACTGATTACTGATTATTTTGCCAGAGACAAAATATACAGACATTGGCATTGTCATTGTTGGTTGTTAAATATGAACATTGAAAATCGAGTTATGAGGGTGAAAATTCTAGTGTACGCGAAGTTCAAACTTCAAACCACAAGCTGTGTAGACTAAGGTGCTCATGAATCTTGCTTCCTCCCCAAGAACTGTTCTTTTAATGTAGCCACAAAACACAAGTACCCGGCTTCCTTCTCCACGGTCAACAGTATCATTTTCTAGTACTTGTCTTTTAGTCCAACTCCGGCTTTCAACTAGAGTCCCTTTGTCACATAGTCATCGGTGCCTGGATGCTGGATGACTTTATATTTCCTTTCTTTTTATTTTGTGGTTTGACTTTCTGGACTGTCTTAATTTATTACTGGTACCACTCAGTTATTCACCAATTGTAAACTGTAAATTGTAATACAGATATATGACTCTCAAATCAACATAAAGAGACTGTTAAATGAGATCTACATTATTTTACTCCCTCATTTTCTTTGTTCTTGTCCTGGATCTCTAAATCTTGGGATCTGGATCTGCATCCGAATCTGAATCTGTATCTGAATGATAGAATTATACTGATTACTGATGTTACTTGGTCAATTTCATATTGAACATTGAACGTTAAGCATGTTGTGTAGCAGTTGTATATTTTAGTCCTACTCTACAATGACGGTGACATGTTAAGCGATGAAAGAATGAGCATCAAATATCTGTATTGAGAATTGAGAGCTTAGGTATGCTTGATGTAGATATGCATCAAGCGTTTTACTCATTTACTCCCGTCTCCCATCCTCTGCCTATAAAAGGAAATGTCATCGATCTACGCTGTATTTTATATGACCCAAGCCACAAGTATACAAATACTCAATGTTCCGTGTTGTATTATCCATGTTCCATGTTTCATGTTATGTGAATGTGTTTCTGAAGAGAAAAGAGGCCGAACAGAGATATTTCCTCTGATAAATCTCCAACTTTTTTAACTTTGACTGTTTCTCCAAGTTCCAGTTCATCCTCATGCCATGACTTTTTTATTTGAGTCCGAGGGTATTTACAGGTAAAATAAATAAGAGGGAAGAATTGTTATCATGTTCATGATCATCATGGTGAATGGTGAACAAGGGAGAAAGACAAAAGACAAAGGAGCTCTCTAATTTTAGGATTGACGACAAACAGAACAAAAAAAACGAACAATGTACCTTGTAACTACAACTTGTTCTTTTGTACCTACAATCTACGTACAAAATGTACAATGTACAAGATAAGATAAGGGAAAATATATACAAAATAAATGGAACAAACATGCACGCACAATACAAAATATACAAGTACAGTTCAGTGTATTGAGTACAGTAGGGAGAAATGCATAAGTAAATGAAGAAAAAAGTCATAAACGTTAACATTGCTCATACTGACCAATAAAAAGAAAAACAACTTCCTTTTCTGTAAGATTCATTACTATCTATTGCATTTATTTATTTTTATACATTTATTGTACAGTGTACGGTAAACAGTAAACAGTATACAACCTACTCTGCATTTTTAGAATCTAGGTTCTAGATTCTAGATTCTAAAGATTTTCAGATTAAGCGACAAAATTTTACGGCATTCTCCTCGTACAATATAAAATATAAAATGGATACGTCTTTTTCTGTCCATAGATAATACACATAATTACTTGTACCTTGTACTGATAATTTAAATTGAGTATGATTTCTGTATATGTAAATACGTTGTACATTGTACATGCTCGGTGACATAAAATACGAGAGCTCATTTACCTCTGTTCATTCATGTGCAGTAAAATTGAACAGTCAAGATTCAAGATTCCAGATTGAACCAAGTAGATTGACTTAATAACATCTGTAGTCCTGTGTACGACAAAGTGGTCCAATGTCCAATGACAATCGTAAATGAGCCAGCGAGAGAGAGAGAGACATATTGAAAATGTGTAAATACAAAATAAATGTACAAACTGTAGAATCCACAGTTACAGGAACAATTGCTTTTTCTAAATGAAGGGAGAGTCCAGATTCTGAGAAAGATACATGTACAAGATACAAGTTAAAATCCATGTTTTGAGTCCATCTTAATATGAACAAGAACAAGAGTACCTACCAACTACCAAATATCAACTATCAACTATCAACACATGTTCTTGCTATCTCTTCATTTTCCATTTTCCATACATAAACTCGCAAGTCACTTGTCCAGCTTTTCCTATACATAAGCTTTAAATGTTTTATACTTTTTTACTACAATAATAATTATTATTATTAGATTGTATCCAAATCCAAATCCATTGTTTTAAAATCGGGTACCCGTTGTTGCCTTTACAAACTTTGTCTTTTACTCATTTTGTTTTATATTTGTTTGACTTTTTTTGAGTTTAGAAATAGGAATTCAATTACTTTATTTTGTGCTTTTTAAGTATCTGCCGTAGTCGTAAAGGAATAAGAGGCAGAAAAAGACAAAAACGTTGAAGATGAGGACAGAAGACAGAATAACCGTGTTTCAAGTTTTCCAAGCCTTTGAGTATTTGAGTCTCTGAGTTTTTAAAGCTCCTGTTAATTGGATCATATGTCAAAAGTCAAAAGAGGAAGAAGAGAAGAAGAGTAGACAAAACAATGCACATTTCTTCCTTTGTGACGTAGATGTAAAGGGGAAAAGGAGAAAATGAAAAGAAAAAGAAAGGTGTATGTAGAATGTAAAGAGTAGGGAGTTTTGAGACTTGAGACCAACATGATATGAGATGACACATTAATGATACACTGAGGAAAACAATGATTCTCATCACCTCCTACTCATACAAACCATGTCATGATATGTTACGTTATCATGTGTGTAGTGTGTACAAATGTCCGCCTCATTCTCCTTCCCTTCTTCCTTCTCCTTTCAACAAGCAACATTTTGTCCTCGCTTGAAACAGTTTGTAACAAAACGTTTCCTTTTCTTCCCTTCTTCCTTTTGGTACAGTATAAACTGTGTACTTTGTACTTTGTATGTACTATTATTACCCATTTTTCTTGTGGAAACTCTTGAAAAACAAGCTGATGATCGTAAACATAAAATACACCTTGTTTCGTCTCTGTTTACCTCTTTTTTATTACTCATTTTATATACTCCACACACGGATACGCAGGACCCAGTGACAGCCCTAACAAGGATGAGAACAAGAAACAAGAACGACATGCTCAATTCTCATCTCTAGTTCTGATCACCCTGAAACTGAAAATTGAAAGCTGATAGTTGAAAGTAGATATTTCAAAAGGGAAAAAAATGTACAAGAATTTCAGAAATCAGGAATATTTCAGGAATATTTAGTGATTTTACCTAAAAATTCCCTTCGCGTTCCCGTATTCGAATTCTGTATTTAAAAATTGTTCTTTACTTTTTTTCAAGTACTTTTGATATTTGTTCCTGTGCTCTTTGAGGTTTTACCATTTACATCATTTTGCTCGATTTTTAATTACGGCTTAGAACTTGACTATTTATGGTCTAGTATTTTGTACTTTGTTTGTCTATACTGATATTTGGATTTTGAATACGGCACTTTTACTTGTTAGAAGAACAACCAGTACAATATTATTTAAAATAACTACAAAACATTTTGTAGCCATTTTCTTCATCGTTGAAGTCAAAAACTAAAAACATAAGTTAAAGTTTCACGTTGCACGCTATATGCAACATGCAGCATGTTTCTGGAAGGCGATTCTAGTTCCTAGATTCTATAATATGTTTTCTGTTTTACTTATTATTATTACTACTGGATGTTGAACGTTGCTAATCTTGATTAAGTTGATACTTGATGTAATACAAAATACACGATAGGCCTAATTATATGGTGCCAATAATGGAAAATGAGGGATGAAAGGAAAGTGTAGAATGTGTAGATGTTTTCACTACGTTTGTACTTGTTTTATTTGCTGTTGTTGTTGTTGTTGAAAGGCTGAGGTATTGAGACTTGAGACATGCGTGAGAATGTCTTGTAAAAATATTTGTTTGCTAATGAGTTAATCACTTTATTTTAGTCTGATATTTGATATTTGATATTTCCTGTCACAATTAAGTGGAGAAAATGGCATCTCGTCAATCTTTGTTTTGTACACGAAACATTTTGTACCTTAACAAACTCCCATGCACTTTGGTTTTCAGCGTGGAGGTAACTGTTGAAATACAGATATTTATGTAGATTTGAGACTTGAGACTTGTTCTGCTGTATAAAACCAGTACTATTAATAGTCGGCTTTCCTTCTTCATTTCAAAATGCTGCTTCTTCTAATATGTAAACGACTGTACGATTTTCCCACTTTCCAAGTTTCGTATTAAAAAAGTGAATGTGAAGTCATTTAACTTTTCAACTGTGCTCTGGTACAGCTGGACGTCGGACTGAGAGAAAATCAAAGGACATTCGGAATATTATTTTGCTGTGCGATTTTGATCTGCCATTATGAAAATATCGATGTAAACCTTTTGATTTGAATTTTGTGCTAAAATATTAATTTTCTGGGGAAATATTGTAAAGCCATTTCAAAAGTTCTTAAAACAAATAATAATATGTTTGTATAGTACTTTGAACAACAAGAGACGAAGCACAGGAAGGCAAAGAAACTTGCAACAAGTTTCAGAGTTTGGAATTCCAGAGGATGAAACAATTAAAAAATGACAAGAATCCTCCATGTAGAATGCACAATGTACATACGGTATCAACAACGTACCAACATGTATTTTGTTTCTATTTACCATTGCCCATTTATAGGAAATGGGAAATGGAAAATAGTTTTAAATGACTTGACTCTTGACTCAACTGAACTTGCGGTAGATTGTAGATTCAAGTAAAAAAGGAAAAGGGGATGAAGTGAGGAAGAAGAAGATGAGCAATGAGAAAGTAGGTAGTAGAGTATTCATAGAGTATAGTGTACAGAAAAAAGAAGGCAGAAGAACGAGAGGCGGTGAAGAAAAGTGAGTACAAGCCAAAAAAGAGCTCATTGTGGTTTCTCTCTGTCTGTCTCTTTTATCAGTTTCCAGATTAGGATCTCGAGTCTAGAGTCTCGAGTCATGAAAAGCATGTGGACGATGTGATGAAGCTATATATTATACATGTATACACAAATACTGCATACTGCATAGCCACAGGTCAGAGGTTAGATAAAGATAGAGAACTGTTTCTTTTCCATTCTCTCTTGTTCCTCCTCTATGGTGCATATTATACATGTATCCATCTATTATCTATATTTGTCCAAAGTCCAAATGATGTACATGGATCCATCGAGTTTCCAGCTGAGTCTTGGTAATAATATCTAAATGGATAATTGTACCGTATTGCTGACAACAGCTAATCCATTTTAATACTTATTCAGTCAACTTTTATCTATTATCTACCTATTTCTGTGTGCATTACGTTCCGGTGCTCAAACAATCAAAAAATCCGCAAACTTGAAGATGAGTTTGACTTTGTGACTTTTTCAGCGTCCATCAAGGATCAAGGATCAAGAATCAAGAATCAAGAGTAAACAATAAAGCACTTTGGAATATTTTGTGTTTTACAGCTCATTTTCAAAACATCCAAATTCCAAATGTAAAATTTCTTTCAATTTTTAATTGAAACAAAAAATGGAAAATAATATTGATCCACTTGAATGAATGTTCACTAAATCAATAAATAAATAAATCTGATGACCTTTCTAGATCACAATGACTATCAAGTATCAACTCCTTGAGCGTTTTACATTTTCCCGTTTGATTTTAATCACTTGATGCAAGCGACAATGTATTTGTCTACAAATTGCGTATTTTATACTTTATTCTATCATTTTATCATGGCTCGAGACTCGAGATCTGTGTGCATGTATTGTAATAGGAAATAAAAAGCCAAAATCTACGCAGTGAACTACAACATGTGCTTATGCATGGAAATAATTTCATGTCATGTAGACAAATGACTTGTTGGATGTTGGATTTTCGATTTTCGGTACTTTTAGCTTGTAGTACAATACACAATACACGACGTATTATTAAATGTGTAATATGTAATGCGCAGAAGGCAGTGAATTGTATTTTGTACTACATGCTTGTGGCTTGTGGATTCGGGCACAAATACGGATATGGAGAATCTGAAGAGATTGATAAAATTTGTTGTGAGATGATTGAATATGTCACAAATTTCGTTGTTGCGTGTTCCGTCGTGTATGCTTGTATGCAGTATGTGCCTGCTTCTACATTCTACATATTCGATTCGATTTGGATGATATGGGATTGGATTGGAATGGAATGGGTTTCATGGATGTATGCTAATCATCTCATCTTCATCATTTGAACAGGAGAGGTAGAAATGAAATGGCAGGAGCAGTAAACTAAGAATGACAGTCCTCTCACGAAACGCATTAACAAAATGTTACTTGGACTCTACAGTCTACAATCTACAGTCTACAGTTACAGAGAAAATAAATAAATTGATCCATGTTGAAAGAGACCTTCAATTTTCAATATAATACAACATAATAAATGTATTGTATATCCTGTGCATCCAGATTCCAGATGTATATATGGAAATTTAAAGCTACCATAACATGAAATGAGAAAACTGACTTCTCAGTATCTATGCCCTTTGACTTTTGACTTATTTCTTTCCAATTACATGGTCAATAACAAAATTTAACAGCAGAAATCAAAAACCTTCATGCACATGAAAATGACAAACCTTCAAACTTCAAGTTGCAACTTGCAACTTTCAAGTAGTTTTAATTCACCAAGGAAAATAATCGGTTGAAATTCAACCGCGGGCACGTTCAAGCTGAAAGAAAGGGAAAAGCTATAATATTGCAATGTGTTACGTTATGTGAAAAAAGTAAATTGAATAGATACTCAAGTCTCAAGTCTCTAGACTCTAGACAACTCCCATCGCTTCTGCCGCCACCACATCATCAACGTCGCCACCATCCTAATCGAAAGACTGGACATTCTGGACAAGTCATCATGACCCGGGACATCTCTGTGTTTCATTTCCCATCTTACATCATATCACGCCATCGGCATCCTCATCGCCAGCATCGGTGGGAAAACTGGATACTGAACACTGAACACGTTGATCTCCAGACTTGGCTTCTGTGCGTGAGAAAATAAAAACCGGGTAGTTCAAATTTTACAGCTAAGTGTATTATTGATTATTGACTGACTTTAGACTTTAGGCTTTAGATAGAATGAGAATCAAAAGGTCAATTTTCCAATCGTATGAACGATTAATCCATTTTTTCCTGGAGAGCAAAAACTACTACATGTTGCTCTTTGTTGGTTCTTCTTTCTTCATCTTCCATTCTTCATTCTTAATCTTCTGGTTTCTCCTTCTGATTGTGAGTTGTGAGATTTGGTTGTTGGTTTTTGGTTACAACATACAGCATCATTATTGAATAAAGTCAAAAATCGCCACTACGTGCCGATTTTAAATCGCCTTGAAAGCATAAATGCTTAAGGCTCCGGAAGCGA
>JAQGBH010002032.1:0-27179 GCA_034698265.1 Sminthurinus aureus
AGAAAACATGCATGGAACAAAGTAACAGTAGATTTGAAAAACTACAAGAAAATTATAATAACGTTAGTAAATTCGTTTCTGATCCGCGTAGCAGCAAACGCACCGCGTGTCAAGTCGCGCAAAGCGCGTGCTTGTTTAGAATAATATTTTCATTCGTTTTTTCAAACTGAAACTAAATCATTTTCCAATTTTATCGGATTCCCTTTTCACTTTCATTGCTTCAAATATTATGTATTTTCCAACTGTAAACTATTCGAGAACATCTCAAAAAAAAACATAATTATCTAATTTTATATAACAGGATGTACAATGTACATATATATATAATTCCACGGGATTTCGCACAACATGATAATATCTATATAGTATATAGCTAATACAGTCGAAGCTCTAAAGCATATAAGGTCATTATACTTTTGAGTTTTGAGCTTTAAGACAGACAACAGACAGAACCAGAACAAAATATATAATACTTCCCAATTAGGTTTCCATTTCTTGAGGCAAGTCTGCACCTTTAATTTTTTTCCCTGTCCTTAGACAGTTACACATGTTTGTGTACATTTAACATTAGCAAAATGTATCAAAGAAATTTGAACATGTAAATTACATACTTTGTTATGTCGATGAGACTGAATATGGAATGAATTAGGAATTACGAGTCAATGAATACGTACAAGATAATAATATTATTATAGTAAAAAATAAGCTTCAATAATATTGTTTTACTCTGTGTTCTGTATGTATGTACAGATTATACAAAGATATGCATGATCTTAAAGATTCATCGACAATTTTCCTCTGGCACTGTGATTGAATTGGTTGGATTTTGGATTGCACATTATATATCATTATATATTGTGAGACGAAAGAGGAAATAATACACAGGGAAATAACTAATCATGTTACACGTGTGGCATCCATAAGGGAATTAATACATGTTTTATGCAAATATTAATCCTTACATACTAAAATGACATCAAAACCTCAGTTCATTGTCAACAGTTCTCATTTCTCTACCTCCAATTTGTACTTTGTATCGTCATCACTCCAAATTCAATACATATGACGTTTCTGCATGAGTGGAGCAACTTTTCCTTCAACAATAACTAAACTGTACAAATATTTTAATTTCATTACCACTATGACATTTAAATTCAGAAAACCTGAGATTTGAGATCCATTTCCCCATTTATCTAGTCAACAATGAATATTTGATTTGATGAGTATTAACCACTATTCTCTCATTTCTCCTGACACATGAAATGTGCACAAATGAAAGATGTGTGTAAAATATGAAGATTCATACAATATACCTATATCTATTTGAAATGATGGTGATAGGACAAGATGATACAAGATAGACATAGTACATATTACAGCTAAGCTTTCGCTGAAAGTGACTGTTCATGTTGAAATGGGTAATAATTTTATGAGTTTGTTTTTTTTTTGTACATTTAAAATTCAAAACTGTGAATGTCTAACTGTAACACACTGAACAAGACTGAAGACTGTGGATTGACAATTGAAGCCGCAAACAAATAAGCAAATGAATAAATAAATAAATAAACACAAACCCTGTTGAAACGTATGTATAAATATTAAATATGCTGTACACGAGAATAATAACAACAATGCAATGGTTGATACTCGTCGCTCATTGATAATCGTCACTCTCATTCTTTATGTTATGTATGTATTATGGATTATGGGTATGATTGTTATTACAAAAAATCATTATTGTTGAATGTTGAATCGGCTTCCAAGATTTTCCGACGTTCAACCATAATACATAATAATCAGCATGATCATTGTCTGTCTAGTTGTTTGTTTACAGCTGATACATGATTTCAACAGAGTCTAGTGTATATTCGTATAGATAATGTAGAAGAAGAATGATCATGATGGCTTCTAGCAACATGGTCATTGCCATTTCTTATTATTATTATGGTTATTGTATGTGTTCAATATACAATGTACAATGTACGTCTACACAAGCCTAGCAGATCAGCATCATGTATTTGATGTATATTTGCAATCTGCAGTAAACAAACTCAATGAAGAGGAAAGTTTACATATATGCAGAAAAAAATCATATTATACATTACTCACAAAATATATCAAGAATCAAGAATCAAGAGCAAATAAAGTGCAGTTGACAGCAACTTTTAATATTATATACATACATGTATTGTGATTTTTTTGTCTAAAGAGGAAGCTTGAGCAGGAAAAATTCTCTGCATGATTCTTGCCGCTATAGTGTTTTTCAAATTTAAAGCTTACTGAAGTTACTGACTCTGAGTAAATGAAAAGGAAGACTAGCTCTTTTACAAGGGATCCACTATCCACTCTTCCCATTTCAGTGTCATTTACAAGATTCAGTTAACTTTCAGTAAAATTTTGTAAAGTGAAATATGTACACACAATAGTTATAAATTATGAGTATAATGAATACAGTAATTCAGATTTTTGGTAATAGAATTTCTTCTTCAATAATTATCACTACTATGGGGGCACTATATCATAATTTCCTTAGACTACAATTAACAATTAGAAGACACACTGTTTACTGTTGAATGTATAATGTACAGCGTACATTCTATAGCAATACATAGTAAAAAGTAAAAAGTCTGAGTAATTTAAAGACTGTGTAATCATTTTGCATACAATGCAGGATGCAGGTTGAAGATGAAGATCAGATGCAGGTGAAACAAACAATAACAAGATCGGATCATGCAACTTGTTTCTTGTCTGTAATGCATAATTTTTTTATACTTTGTACTTGCAGTGTGCATATTTATGGTTTCATCTGTAATGAGTAATCATTCCAAATCATTAACTATTGTAAAAGATCTCTTGTTTGGAACTTTGGAGCTTGGAACAATATAATTTAAATTTGTTGGCAATATACAAAATAGACAAAATATCTGTGTAATATAGTGATTAACTAGTAATACATGAAACATACAGATAAAAAAGAATTTTCAAGGCATGAAGCATGCTTACATAAATATATATGCACTCAAACGATTTGTTTCGTTTCTGCAGTCGCATATCGTACACGTTTCCGAGTACAAAGTAATTTCCGTCTGCTGTTATAATTACATGCAGGGAAATTGCATCTTGTGAAGTTTGCTTGTTTGTTTGTTTCTTTGTTCCTTCTTGGCAAATACAGGAGTAATAATATTATGATGTTTATGAATTGTGTCTAGAGTCTAGAACGAACCAATCAGCGGAATATAATGTGTACTTCAATATTTTTAAAAGATGAATAATTGCGTGCAATTACTAATAGTTTGGTTGTTTTTAAGAAAAAAAGAAGAGAAATCAAACTCTAATATAATGGAGAAATAAATATAGTCAATTTGCAATTTGTTAAAAAAAACAAATTGGCAGTAGGTAGTTACAATTTGCTAAGGTTTCAAAAATGAATGTGTCGCATAAAAGTTATAAGAACTTACGAGAAGAAGGGCTGTTAGAACGTCAAGCGTGACTGGATCCAAGTCAAAGGAAGGGGGATGTGTGAAATGTTCTCCGACATAGCGTAGAGTGCCAGCCGCTCTAAAAAATTATAAAAAAACATATATATACATTAAATTAATTTTCCCGTATGGAATAAAAAAAATCATTATAGATTATATTATGGTACAGAAATAGGCAAATAAACCACAATAAAAAAAATTTACCTGAGGAAATTATCAACAGCTCCATCAGCAGCATCAGAATTCAATCGATCTTGTTTTGCACCTATCTGAGTATGAAGCGCTGCAAGGTTGAAAAGGACACTGGCTTTTTCAAAAGCAATGCTTTTTTGAATACTGGGCACCCCCGTGATACCGTCATACCTGCAACATAACATTTTTTGTTAATTAATTCATAAAATACTTTTTGACATAATATGACATTTAAAATTGTAGAAAATTTCTCTCTCTCCCTTATCACGAAATATTGTAGTTTATTTGAGCCATGATTTTACCACACATTTTTTGCTAATTTAAAAAATGACAGCAAAGTTCTACTTGTTTTCCCTTAACCCTCGAAATGGTGTAAAACAAAGTTTAATGGTTTAAAACTACGTTATTATTATTAGAAAACTTTTGAGGCCTTTGAGCTACAAAAGAAAGCTTCTGTCAATTTGTAAAAAGTCTTCCTATTTTAACAATACAAAGTTCTCAGACCTTGAAATATTCTTTAGTATGAGTGCTTCCTTAAATTTGACGTCTTGTGTCTTGTGTCTACTAACTAGAATAAGCCAAACCAAAAGTCTGCAGCAAGTCTACATGCATTTTAATGATAGTAGTACAGAACGTTTACAGGTCGCCTAGAGTCGCTTATGAATGTGAATTCCACGTGACTATCTGTAACTTGAAAAAGAAATACGAGACTCTAGTTTACAAGATATTATGTTGACTGACAGACACAACATCTCATATATACTTTAAGCTTTTTCAGCTTTAAAGTAACATATTAACGACTGAAGTAGTAAAAGTTTCATGTTTGTAGTTCTAAACTCCTAAAAGTACGTCACAGTAAGCAGTCATAATAAAAGCTGTTCCATTTACACAGATCCATTCATTTTGAATCACTCAGCAGGAATTAACTCTCTATAGAAATATTTATACATAGTTGGAACTTGGCAATAACCTAAAAAATCAAAAATCAAATTGTAACCCTACATAATAATATTATATTAATAATATATTTTGCTTCAAACACTTTTTAGACAATCCATACAATAAATAAATGCTGTAATGTATACCTTTTCTTTGATACTACTGGTCTAGGAATGTGTCTGTAACTATTAAAGACAGTAATAACGAGAGTAATAATAATAACTCGTAATATGGGAGTAAAACACATCGCTGAGAAACTAAAAAGTCTCTAACATTCAACATACATATTTTTCAGAGTAATTTCTATGTATATTCAAAAAGCCACATTTGGATTTATATGTCTCTGTGTTTGTCTGTCTTAATTTCCCTCCTACTACTTCTTATTATGTTCATTATAGTATACTCTGATACTTTTTTTTCACTTTTGTCTTCATTTACTCTGTATACCACAGATTGAAGATTCAAGGCAATATAGAGTATAATCTAAAATCTACAATCTTGCTTATATACAGACAGACTTGAATAACTTGATCATTATATAAACATCAAATAGGGGTTTCCTTGCCTAATTAATCTCTCTAACAAACTTGTAAAAGTGTAAAACATTACATTGGTGATTATTCCTGTTGACACTTTTGTCACCACCCAAATTTAGAGACTTGTCCAATGTCCCATACAGTAAAAGAAGTTCATACATGTATTGAATCAATGTGGGCAAAAAAGTTGGATACTTTGCGCTATAGTGCCTGTTTTTTCTAATATCACAACAATTGATGTGAAAACAATATGTATAATCAAGTTACAATAAGAGGGTCTTTATCTCGTCCCTTGAATTCACTATGTGTAAAGTGTAAAATGTAAAGGAGACCATAAAATACAACAATAATACGCACTGTCATTGTCACTTTAAAGAACCAAAGAGACGGAGAGAGAGAGAAAAAGAAAGAGACAAGTTCACGCAGTGAACATACCAATAAATAATACAAATACACAGAATACCTGTAACTTGTCTCTTGTATAGTACATAATATATTATATATTATAGATGCATAGTGTAAAGTATTTTTTTTTCTTTATTCTGATAAAAAGAATAACATTTGAAAAGACAAACTAATTGTATGAACAACAAAATTCCTTGTGTATAAAAACAAAATTTTGCATTATAATAATATAAAATAAAAGTATGAAAAAAAACCACACACTCACCATTCGAAGAAAACACCCACATTTCTATCTGCCGGAAAAAATCGTCTTTCGACATAGTATAAAACTCCCAGGTATCGCAATAACAATTGTACTCCACTTTTCGTTCTTGAAGGTCTTCTCATAGCCTATTTATCGTTTTTTTTGTATAAAGTTTGTGAGTGGAGAGGAGATTGAGGAGAAAAAATAAAACAAATTTAGATTAGCTTCTTTGTTTTCCTTTTTATATCTACATGTATACTGTTTTACTCACATCCAGAGATTTTGTTCTAGTCTACTGGTTGTGAATTAACTTTTTTTATGTACTAAGTAAGCATTTACCTGTCGAAGCTCCATGAAGTTTTGGATTGCATCATCGAAATTACTTCCATCTTCACTATAATGTTCAAGTATAAAATCCTGTAAAATAAAAATAAAAGCATCATGAAACAAAAGTCAGTTTAATCTTAAGCGTTAAAGAACATAGAACATCTTTGTACTTTATACTAGAATCTAGAATTAAAGCTACAATAACTTTTTTATCACAAATAATATAAAAACTTTAATTATTATTGCTGTTATGAAATACCAAATATTATAAAATATACGATATACGCGTCATAAATTCCAATCCTATGTAAAGTTTCTAGTTATGAACACTATAAACTTGGAATTAGCAATAATAACAATAACAAATTATTATTATACATTACTGTATTATAAATTATATACTTGAGAATCACTTCTTTGTTATAAAAATTGTTACATAAGAAATAGGAACCTCCGTAAGATATTTGTTGCCAGTAACTGAGTACCACCAGATGAAACACAACAATGATATGATGTAAAATGCCTACCACTAATTGTCAATTGTTAAATAATTTCTGCAAGATTTAACCACTAAAATTATCCTCGGACCTCAAAACTCAAAATCCATCTGATCCAAACCATCGAAAATTTTCAAAATCCAAATTTCCCGCACTTCAAGAAATTCCAAATTATTGCTCGATGCCTCAATTTAATCAGTGATTTGTATTGTCATAATAAAATGCTGACAATTAATCTTAGATAATATGAAAATAATATTTTGAAACTTGTAAAGTTTATAATATGTCGTTTGTAAATATTGCACAGGATAATCATTTTCTAAATAATCGCCGTTCCTGTTTCCTTTAACTTGAAAAACTGTATCGTTACAGAAATCTCTCATTTCAATTTCATTTGAACGGAAATCATAAAAAGAGGAAGACGATAGAATAATATTATGCATGTTTACATGGTTTTTCCTTTTCCTTTACAAATAAATGCACTTTATTACTATCTACTATGTATGTATGTGTAATGTATATGTACATGTATACCGACTACAGATGATGAGCATTTTAAATCATAATGTTGTTTTTCTCCGAGTTTTACATATTATTATGTGATAAAACTAACATTCATATAAATAATAAATAATAATATATGGTGCATAAGTCATTAAGCATGGTGCTCTGGTCGCTTTTTTACCCACGAGATGTACGATATACGACATATGATGCTGTTTAATGTTGAATGTGCACTGTTCATTTCTGCTGTTTAATATTTAATATTTAAATACCCATTTATTATATTGATGGTGATTCAATCAGTACTGTTTACTGTTATAACCATTATAAATGGTGCGAATGAACGCAAACGCGAATGAACAGTGATACTCTGTGTATCATAATACATAGTATTATCATCATGCGTAGCACATCCGCTCAAGGACTTGAGACTTTTAAGACGTCTGTATTACAGACTCTGTAACGCACTTTAGAATTTAGACTCTAGACGAAGAATGGTTTTTAACACTGCTAACTGCCAGTGCTTGCTCTTTTGTAAACCCGATCATTTGTCATAAATAGTTCTTCATTCTAAATACCAACTGTTGAAGACTACAAGAGTTAGTTTGTATTTTGTACAGTACCTAATTATAGCAATACTATTTTACACAGTATACATAAATTATACAGAACATACTGGCTACTGGTTAATTATTTGTAATTCACCAAGCTCAAACAAAAATGCTACTTGGTTCGAAAATATTTTCTTTGAAAATTATTAGAGATACAAATAGCTGCTTCCACAGTGTACTTATTACAATTTCTGCTTATGCTCTGTTTCTACGTCGTTGTGTATAGTTCGAGTACAGTACTATGCAAAACGATTTAAAATTAAATACAGGTACACGTATGTATTTACTTGTCTATTATTCTACGTATAAATAGTAAACAGTAAGTAGTGATGAAAATTCGTAAGTTTCGGTGTTTGCTACTACGTTTCGTATTTCGTACCAAGCAGAGCTGGATTTCCTCCATCATAAATAATTCAATAAATATATCCAAGTAACCGTAATAATACTTGTTGCTTGTGCAAACCCAAAGCCAAACGATGCACATTTTCTGTACAATATCTAATATCTAGTACCTGGTAGCAATACATATTCATTATTTCAGTATTCAGATTTCAAATTCAGTAGCATGTACTACTTGCTGGTATATTTACCACCTTGACTACTTGATTACACATTACACAAGAGGGTTTGCAGTCTGCAAGTAAATACAAAATACAAGTAAATGATCTGTATAAGATTGACTATATATCTCTTTTGTCTAACAAGTTTCTTATGGCTATATACTATCTTGATATATTTCTACACACTACACACTAAATGTACATCCATAATATTATAGCGTTTAAAATATTACTCTAACGCTGCTAAAAGTAAAATGAAACCGCATATATTTACAGTTTACACCATAAACCAAATAGTGATACAAATACTATGCACTACACACTACACACTGCATAATATTCTGTAGTAATCGTACATTGTACAGTGTACGCCTACTCAAGTCCTTAACCGAGTCTTTGTGATCATGTTACACTCTACACTCTAAACTATTAGCTTTTCTTGTTGAAACTGTTGAGAGACAGAGAACAAAATGTAATTAAGGAAAATCAAAACGCCAATTTCAACTCAACCGGTTTCATGTCATCAGTTTCTTTTTGTGTAAGTATTGAGCATGTATAGTTTTGTTTACTCTACAATAAACAACATTTGATTATGTCATCATGCGAATCTGTAATCTGCTGTGTATTGTTTATTATATCAGTACAGTAGAAACTGAACGGTAAACGGTAAATTGTTGTATCAGCCAGACACGTTTCACTCATGTATCTAGATATGTAACACCATAAACTACAACTTTCATCTACAAAAATAATAATAAGATACAAAACAGTGTAAAAATCTCAAGTGTACCGATGTATATGTGTGTAGGCTACAGGCATGATGATGACGCATTTTATACTATTATATCATTATGCATTATGAACACTATAGCACTATAATATAACTGCAGACTGCAGACTATGTACACATGATTGATTATGAGCTTTAATTGTGGATTGCATACTGTATACTGTGTGCATATTTGCATTGATTTTTCTAAATTACCTTTTTTCGTGGAGGAACAGTAAAGGATAATAAAAATTCCTCTAGCTATAGACTATAGACATTAGATATCTATTATGTATAATCGGTAATCTGTATTCTGCATAGAGTTCAATGAATCACTACAATTTTTATAATAAAATAAATTGACAAAATGGAAGATTGAAAGATGATTATGTGCTCAATAAAATAATGAACAGCAAAGTGTATTATGCATTTGATGTATTTGCTCAATTTATGTTATGAATTATGAGAGATCAGAAATGAGAACTGGATCAAACGAGAAAAAATTCTTCTCCCGCAGAGGTTATACCTGGAATGAAACTACTGACTACGGATGAATATCTCTGACTAGTGAAAGCTAGTTTAATCCTTCATGTTCAATGTTGAGTCAAGGAATGAAAATAAAAAGATTTATACACATAAATATGCACATCAGTCTACAAGCTATAGACTAAATCTGTAATATCGCATCAATCACCGTTCATTATGCATTGTACAAAGTTGGTAGAAAAAAGCAGTTACGAATTGTAAATTTCAAAGCGGGGAACAAGAAAACGGATGCGCATTTTCTTTAAACCTCGTGATATATAATAGAGATATATCTATAGACTCATTCAATGCACTTTCATGTATATGTGCATAAATGTGATATAAAATGTGCATGTAAAAATTATTTATTATAGCACTATCTTGCACTCACTTGCTGAGGACTGAGGAATTAAATATTATAATACTTGATGCTTGATGAGAAGGCTCTGGTGTATTTTGTATTGTGTGCAACCTCGGACAGCTTTTCATCTTTTTCATTCTCAACAACTTACTGGTTATGCATATTGAATATTATGCAATGTGCAATGTGTAGTTTGTAGTTTGTACTGTGTGTAATCTTTAGTGTTTGGTATGATATAATAAATCTCACTTTGATTTCCTGCAGTGTTTTTTCCCTCTAGTATCATGAATGATGAATAATGAATAATTGGTGTGCATAATGTGTGCGTACACAATTTACCGTAAACTGACTGGTATGAGTTACACTGCACATTTTTTATCAGTTTTATCAGTTTTCGCCGACTTGTCAGTCTGTCCGCTGATATTCTGTGTTCTCTATACTGTTATACTCTATACTGTGTACTGTATAGTGAAGACTCGGGACTCAAGACTTATCATCTATCATCACTACAAAGAAGATAGGGATGATGCGTGTGAATTGTGAATTATTAAAATGAAAAACATGGGGCTGAGAAGTACAAAACTTGTAGCCTGTAGTTTGTACATGGTTATGTTCAAATTAAATATTATGCGTAAAATGCTTCCTGTTTTCCAAGAAAGGAAATCCGCCCGAACTTACAAATACCATGCTCGTAGCTCATAGAAAAATCATAAGTACAGTACACACTACACACAGACAAATAAATCCACTCTTCACAGCTTCATACTGTATGTTGTAAATATGCGATGTACTATGTCCCGTTCCTGTAAGAATTGTACTTAGTACTTACATACAGCAAGAAGGAGTGGAGAAGAAAGAAGCAGAAAAAACGCCATCACGTCTTCTTCCGTAATATGACTTTGGCACTCTGCAGAAAACGAAACGGTGCAGATGATGAGAAACTGTCAGTTTTTTTGACGTCTCTTGTTTTTCATGTGAACTGTGAACTCCGAAGGGATTTCAATTTCACTTGTACAAAGTATGAAGTACGTGGTACATACATGACTATTGACTATTCATCTAGTAAACATCACATCAAATACACATTATGTATGATGAATTGTGCTCTGGAAGTTTAAAGTTGAGTAACTGCAAACTGTAAAGTGTAAAGGTGAAAAGTAAAAAAAGAGAAGAGAAGATCCTACACCTTCATGCTATTTAGTATTTAACATTTAGTTCTACCTCTACCGCTGATGCTGGTTTGCACTTTGCTGTTGCACAGTTAGACATGCATGAAGTATGAAGTCTGAAATCTGAAGCAGAGGTGAAAAAGAATGAGAAATGAGCATCTAGCTTTGTTATTATGCATAATACATAGCTATTACTAGTACCTGTTATCAAACCAAAATGGCCAAACACTAAACATTGAACTCTGCGCATCCTTCTCCTCATAACTGATATAATATTAAATATTATGTAGCTATTAACATGCTTGGATTTTAATCAAAGATTTCAATCGATAAACGATAAATGCCTCTATGATAGAAATTAAATATGCAACATTAAGTATTAATAAAAGTATTTATAATTTATACTAACAGTTTTTTTTCAATGTGCCCTTTTTTATGTTGGGAATGAATGCATCAGTTGGCTTCTGTTTATCAACAACAACAACCAACAGCAAAATAAACTTTTAAAAGATAAGAAGGCGGATCAAAGACGGAATCTGAACGATCGATGCAGTGCAAACTAACTTTGGACTAACGGGAACGCATGCTGAATACAGTAACTGATGAATACAAAATCCAGCTACTGTTTAATGATTATACATTGTGTAGCAAATTTACATGAATTCCGTTCAACAACAACAAGAAGAAAAAACCCATTACCTAATATCTAGTGTGCAGAATATAGAATATATAGAACCACCATGAAACTGCTAAATTTTTCTACTGTATTGATTATTGATAATTGATATTGATTGTACAAAAAAAGTGTAATGATTAATGATTATGAATTTTATGAAGTGCAAAGAAACGCATTCAAAATCAAATTTTTCCGTCGGTTCTCATTCTATTTTGTTCATACTACACACTAAGAAAGGCAGCATTTCAGACTAAAGTTTAAAGCTAATAAATAGTATATAAAAATAAATTTAGCATACCTTGAAAGGTTCACGAAAGTCAATGTCTCTTGTTTCTGTAAAAAAAATAGAAAAAATGAAGATCTTAAATCTTTTGGTTAATTCACTTAAAATTTATAACATCTCAGAAATTTATCATTATTCATAAATTTTGTTAACACTTGTTTCCTAAAAATTTACCTTTTAATCCAAGAGGTATCATCGGCAAGCTGGATTCTTGGCTGTAAGAAATCAAACAAAATCCAGAATTAAACAAATGAAACATCAAGAAATATAACTTGTGATTATTGAATTGGATGGCTGTGCTATGTTTGTCGATGTGCAATTTGTTGAATTCGGAATCCAGGAGTCAATTTTATTATAAATGCTCTAGCAAATTGTTTCTTTTATTTAGCTATTTCATTCATAGCAAATCTCAATATTATTTGTCTATGAAATGTTTCAATCTATTATTGGTGGATGGAATTTTACGGTTTGAAGGTTCCCAATTGTGATTTGGAAGTATGGGAAAACTCAATCGTTTTAAACCCACATCCGACATGCCAGATCTGACTACATGTGCTATTTACTAAATAATACGCTAGCTACTTATTTGACATACTTGGCTCTGTCTCTTATACAATATACAGCGCAAAACGCACATGTCCAAATGTATTTTTAATCAAATAATTCATCTCTATCTCATTCTTCGATAACCGTTACAAAATTGTATCTGATTCAGTTTCCTCGTCTTCCTTGTGTCTTCTTCACTCTTCACGGTTATCTCATAAAATGGTCATATTTGTAGCTGAAATATCCCAAGTGCATGCTGTCTATCTACTATCTACTCATAGACATACAACACAATGCATATCAAAGATACATAGTTTTGAATAAATATGGATTAATCATCTTCATACTTGATACACTGAAATTTACTTTTATCATTTTTGTATGTGTATTTAAAAGCTCAGCTTGATACTTTTAGATATAGTTGATACACATAAGATTTGTGTTTTGTGAAGGTCAAAGAAGATGCCAAAAGAAAGATTCGCATTGTAACAAAGAGGCCATCTCATCTCTCTCAGCGCCATATTATTTTTAGATTACCTACCTCCACTGTATCTATTTTTCATTTATATTATTTATAGTGCGGAAATATCATCTGGCAATCTAACAATGAAATTATGTCTGTGTGTATCTCATCATCCATTCACTATGTGCACTGTACGTTGTACATTGTACATTTTATGTTTATAATTTATATCTATTACATACAAAGGTTACTTCAGCGTTACAATAAATAAAAGAGTTGAACAACAGTCAGCAGTCAGCAGGCACTGTGGTTATTCCTGCTGGTAATCAATTTAGAATGTTCCACAGGGTTATTTTCTCTTATCACAATATCATCAGAGCATTCACACTAATTTTCATAGTCTCCTAAATACTAAATGCTAAATACCTACAATCTTAACTACATTGTACATTTTATTTGTTTCGACTCTTCTTCTTATAATTAATCATTCAGGTCTGTATTCTGTACTCTGCAGGTACATAATTTCGTATGTGATTTACTCAATACTCCGTACTTAATATTTAAAGAAAACAAGATAATGGATGTAATTAATCATAATAAAACTGATGACAATAGAAATTACAGTACAAATAAATCCATTGTTGTTTTATTATGCACAAATCAACCGAGATATTGTACATCATATTCTGTATTCCCTTCATTTTATTCTCAATGCCGATTGATATTAATTAGTTAGTAGAGATGCTAAAAAGGGCAGCGTTCCATATTCCATATTTCGATTACTCTTACTTCTGAATCTGCATAATCCACAATCCAAAATCCATAATCCCAAATGATAACCTGTGCTTTAAAATTTGAAAGACATAATCTTCCATACTAAATACAGAGGTATGTCAAAAGTAATAATTTATTTATTGCATTTCTTCATTTCAGTTTTTTTTCAACATATTAATTTGACTTCAAGGGAAACAAAAAAAAGAAGTCTAATTGTTTGCGACTTTGTGAACATCCATGTTGTTGCGGTTTCTCATTTGACATTTGAAGACTCATTATCCTTTTTACAAGAATGTACATATAGGCGTGGTTCCTTCCCTCAAGACTCAAGACTCATGACAAAGAGCAAAAGGAAGTGAGCAAAATAAACTAAAGTAAAATAAACCCACGACATTTTTATGCTATTTAGAATTTCAAGTTACCTTTGATGTTTGTCTTTGTACTTTCTACAGTCAATGCACAATGTAGTCGGTGTAAAGAGTAAAAAGTATAGAACAGGGAGAGAGAGATAGAGAAGCCGTCGTTTTTTACTGTTTTAAGAACAAAGTGTGTACTTAATACTTAAATATTAACTAGTGTCTAGTGTCGAGTGTCGAGTGCTCTTTGATGACTATGACGTTGTTGTTTTTGTTTTTGTTGCTCATTTTAACACTTTTAATTTCATTTGTCCAACTCAAAACTCAAAGGATAAATACGATCATCGGCTCCTTCAGATTCATGTGATTATCACACAACATTTATTCTCTATTCATATAATACATACAATGTACAATATCCACCTTCTTCTGATTCTTCCTTCTGATTCTAGATTCTAGTACCACTTATTACTTATTACTGTTATTACATGTCGTTTGTGAATTGTGACTTGTGACTGATGAAGGGCGGTTTAGAATTTTTTTCCTACTACGGTACATAAAAATTCTAAATTAACAAATAAACCTACATACTACATATTATGCGTCATAAGTTGTAAGTTGTAATATAAAATATAATTCACGTATTACTTCACATGTATTATTACAGGAGCAAGGAGCAACAATGTTGTTTTAGTGCATAAGAAATCTAAAGATTTTTTGCACACACCGATTCATGTGGAATATGGATAAAATTCCACAAAAAATTCAACCAACAACCAACATGTGACCAACTGAGATACAAATAAGAGCCTGCGAAACTCACTCATTAGTAGTTAGTAGGTATTTCACATATCAAGTAATTCACAATACACAATACACACAATCTCCAATAATGGCAGCAATGGGAAAGAGCGTGCAAAGAACTAACCTAACCTACCTAAAAAATTGCAAATGAAAAACAAAAGATACAAATACAAATGCACATGAGACATGAGTATTTGCGATCAAAAACGCTTCTGATATCATAAAATGAGCAGTTTTTACATTAGGTTCGTTAGGCGTCGCATTCTTCATTCTATTATTATTTTGTCGTATCATGTGTTCAATTTACTTTGTAAGTTGCGACAAGACAAGAGGAAAATAGAAAATAGGAATAAGGGTGGGATCATCTACATATTCTGCATACATAATATTTAATGTCTATATTTTGTCGGCGCTTTAATTTCCTTCCAAAGAATTACAGAAACAATCAGTCAAGGATGTTCAACTTGAAATTCAAATTCAAATTTGAGCACCGTTACCTAACATTGACTTGAGACTTGAGAAGTTGAGACTTGAGTTGTATAAAACCTACACTGAACAATATTTCATATTTCATGCACATATTGTACATTCTTTAATCTTGAGACTTGAGACCTTATACAATAGATTACATATTACAATTTACAATACTAGCATGAAAAACTACAGTCAGCTGTAAAATATGGATTTTTTCAGAGCACAAGACACAAAATACAAAAAGTAGTTCATGTGTAAATATTAGCATCGTGTCACTCGTAATAACTAATAACTACATGCGTACTGCCTACTGCCTACTGTCAAGAGGCACATCCTACATCCTATTTATTATTTGCATATCAAAATCTCAACAGTACAAAGCTACATACATAAGCTCCTGACATTCCATCGCTGTTCCTTGATCTTTTTGTGTGTGATGTGTAACTAATGTGAAGTGATACATACTCAATGCTCAATGCTCAATGTTCCAAGTATCTACAATATTATTCATCAGATTTCTACTCCAACCTGCAGCATCATCTGCACTAATTGCGTATTGTAATTTTCGGTGATTTATGCAGGTATAATGTGGACAAATGTATAATGTATAGTGTTTAGACTATAGGCTATAGAAATTGTACATTGAATATAACTACAGAGATTTATGACTAAGATAAATATGGAAAACACAAAGTTTATTACTTATTATAATAGTACACAATATGATGCATGTGTAAAGTGTACAGTGTAGATGGTTACATCACACCTTCAACCTTGTCTCTTTTCCTTTGTCATTAATACGAGCATAATCTGTTTTCATTATTGTTGTCACTACTCAAAGCTCAAAGGTAACAACTAGCAACATAGTTGTTGAATGTATAAATTATCTACATTCTACAATGTGCACAACAACCGTTTTGACTTTGATATTTATTGTACAACTTTGACTGCTGACTGTTATGAATACCGTATACCGTAAACCGTAAAGTCAGATGATGATGCGATGACAGTCCAGGAATTTTAGATGTTAGAGCATCCGTTCTCTCTGTACTCTGTACTTGTTGTGTATTGTGCATTGTGCATTGTATTTTGTATTTTGTATCATACTTTAATAATATAGTGCAAATTATAAATATTTGTTCAGTACACTTGAAACTAGAAATTACATCTTCAAAATAAGAGTGACCAACAATCAACAAGTTATTATTTCCGACTTTTGAGTCTTTACTTGTTCACATTTGAAAGTACATGGACACTTAGTTAATACTTAATACTCGTAGCCTTGCTCTTATATAGTGATTAACTTGCTATGGACTATGGAGTTGATTCATTCATTTTCCATTTGCAATTCGTCATATTTACACAACATGGCGTAGTAAATAAACAAAAACATGGGACATACATCAATTTACCATGTAATGACATATTACGGAATAATTATTACAATTAGTCTTAAATCTTGAGTGTCAGACGGAAACATGAATTAATTCACGCACTTAGCTCGACAATCTACAATCCACACTACACTCTAGACTCTAGTGGATAATTGAACGTAAGAGTGAATGAACGTAAACATCCCTATTACCTATTACACTTGATAATTGCGTAGACGTACAATGTGCAGAACAAACAAATTGGACAACACAGCAGAGCCAAACAAATTGAAAAATGTCAAGGGTTTCTTTAGATGGCGAAGAAAATTAAGAGTAGCGAATTTTCACTTTTCTTTCTGCACTTTAATTCTTTGGACAGACCTTGATTTTTTCGTACAATAGTTCGTAGTCATATTACATCAGACATCGGGAGCACAGTCTTCCAACTTAATTCTTAGATTCTTAATAAATTATTTGTCTAAAATGAGTAAAAAACTGAAATTGAAATTGAAATATTTACCTGTTACAATAGACTTCAAAGGATCCATTTAGTTCCGCTAATTGCTCTCTTAGTAACTGTAGATGTGAATTTACAAAGCTGAGCTCCAGGGAGGCTGTTTCTTTAACTGTTCTGTTATTTGTGGCTCTGTAAAGAAACAAAAAAATTCAAAATTTTAATTGAGTGCACATAATCTTTATTTTGATGAGAAATTACTAAAAACTAGACACGTGTGCATTTGGGATTTTCAGTGAGGCAAAACATACACAAATGTATTATAAAAGTCAAACGGTCAACGATTGCAGATTGCAGTAAGTACACCGTAAATACTTGCACTGATAGACATTGGACATTGCATTCGACCTCAATTTTGATAGTAAATCGTTAATTAACAATTATATTACTTCAGCTTCTGATTTCTGATTTCTGATCAGTGGTCAATGATGATCTTATATTGTATACAAAATTCATGCAAAACTTGATTATTTCTGTTATTATGACGGTTTTTCTTCACTTTGTGCAGTTTTTGTAACCTTTGAGTAAATTAAATTCAGAAGGGGTGAGTGAAAATTTTACTGTTCAATGTGTAGTGTGCAAATCACAAAGCGTAATGCGAGCATCGAATTACATGAACGTTGACTGCTATTGTAAACTGTAAACCTGATTTGATTAATCATGAAATCATCTCTCTCAATTCTCAATTCTCAATTAAAGTTACATATTCCTGTATCCATCAACGCATGAATCATGAATATTGTTTATTTTTCCACAAGTAACTACTCCAAACTTGAACTTACATCTTGGATATTTTATCTCAAGAATTACACATAAAAATTAGAGATTCTACTACAAGTGTCTAAGCATGCTTGCCATTTGCCATAGTCTATAATCTGCAAATCAAATTAAATGAGGAGAATTCACGTAAATATTTCTACAGCTTCATCATTCAGGGTGTGAGTAAAGTGGAGATGCATTATTGATTGCAGACTAAAAGTTATTGTTTACAAATTCACATGTTTCTTTTACCTTTTACCGTCATTTCAACAAGCATTCAGAATTCAAAAGCCAAAACATGAGGAATGAGCAGTGTTAAAAGAAAAACTTGTCGAAACTTTTCTTATTATGAACAAATGCTCGATTGTCCGTCAACCGTCAACGTCCAATTTTACAAGCTGTATAATAAAATCATTGTGAAAATATATCAGTTCAGCTGTCAATAGTCAATACAGGCATATTATCGTAGAGCATGGAGCTTGTTCAGACTTTTGACAGAACACTCAATACTCAATAGCTATCTGTGTATCGCTGTGTGTAGTGTACATTTGACATGAAAAAGCTCACAAAAAGCACTAAACATGAGATGTGAAACTCTTACGTCACAAGTCAGAATTTTACATCCATAATGTATAATGTTCAAGTTTCAAGTAGATCTATACATCTGCATGTTGATGAAACAAGTATTATGTATTTGCATGTGCGATTATAAATACAGTTGAAAAGGGAACAAAAGTTCTTTCTGTGTGTCAATGTTGTGATGACTTTATACTTTATACTTTATAAACATTCGACATTCGACAAGTTAAAATTTTAAAAGAGATTTTAATTCTGATTATAAAATTGGTAAAAGGTAAAACACATAATATATTGTATGCTCAATGCTCATCTCTCATCTAGTTACCTTTTCTATATTTTGTATACATTATATCATCCTGCAATCTACCGTTTGTTTCTATGAATAATGAAGAGGTAACAACAAGTAACAAGTATAGAGTATAGTAAAATAAAACAGTGTATTGATGGTACAAAGAAGGATGTGGATTGTCGATAAAAACAGCTGTATAAATTTATATTCAGATGTCATTGCCATGAATCATGAATCATGATGGTAACAAGTAATATCAAATATGCTTTGTGCTTTGTGTTTTGTATGTTGCATAAAATGTAAAGTGACAACCTCTTGACTAAGGCAAAGTCTAAACCTATAAACTTGGAACTTGTTGAATTTTATTGTTTTCTAGGTTCTAGGACTCGAGGTATACTTTCATGTATGAAATTCGTACTGTACTGTCTGTTTAGTTTATAGTTTGTTCTGTAATCTGCAATACACAGATATTTCCGTGTATCTTATATCTCAAACCTAAAACATGCATAACGTTTCATGTTGAATCTTGAATGACGTAAATTAATTGATTTAATTTCCTTGAATTGGAAAATGAAAAATGCAATTCATGACATTGATATTATCTTTTCTGACTGTAATTTGTGTGTTTAGTATTTAGTACTTAACAAGGAAAAGAAACGGATCAAATTGAAAAAATCCATCATTCGTCAATAGTCAATAGGAAATGTAGTATGTAGTAAAACAATAAAAACTTGTAAGCAGTGCTTGACGCTTGTATAAAAATAAATTACCCAGTTAATCTCTGGTTATATAGAATTTATATGGCTTATTTTTAAAGCAATAATTATTATTTTTACTGCCGTAATTGTCATTATTAGTGTGTGCCATGACTGCTCCATATTTTTCTGCAAATATGAATACGTCTATTACGCACGTTTCATATATTAGATTTTAGGCTGTGAGCCCTAAGCATTCTGAGAGTTTATTTATAAATAGATAAACATTAAACATACACAATTCAACTGTTTATTACTATGTTAGGTTGATTATTGTTTTGCACGTAGCTCGCACCATGCTAAACATCAACAATCAACAATCAACATTGAACGTGCCTTAAATTTGTGCCTTGTGCCTGCATGATATTGTACATACTATATGATACAAAGTGAAGTTTGAAGTCGTATTAACTCTCAAAAAAATGAAATTAATTGACTTGACCACACGACCACATCAATATCAACATGGACTATTGACTATCGGATCTCTATTTTGTATTATAAATTCCAAGTAAATCCTTGTTTTATCGTTTATTTCTCATTCCTATAGCGTGAATAGTGAGTAGGTATTTGCTAGTCCATGGAGAGCGCAGTATTATTTCCTGAGTATATACAGTATACACTGTATACATGTGTACATTTTTATTCCTTACATGTGTACTACAATGTAGAATGAAACTTTTACTGTGGAAATAGATTGGCATGGAGTATGGAATATGAAATATCTGCATAGAAATCGAGGAAATCAAGAACCAAATACAATATTTACAAATATTTGATCATGAATCTATCTAGAAATGCATACATGTATCGAAGACTGGGTGCATGAATGAATGATGAATCATGAATATACCCGCAGTCGAACCTCATTACACGTTTACCTACATTTCTGGTTTTTTATCCATCAAAATTGATATATTCCCTGTAACATAGTTTTACACAGTACTGTGTAGATACCTTTACTCTATGCTCTATACTAAATACTAGTCAGTTGACTAATTAAGGCTGGCAAAAGTATTTGTACATCAGCACAAAAACACTTATATTTTTTATACCAACTCAACACTCAACACAACATAAAAATTTACAAAAGCTGTAAACATACTCAATGGAAATAAATATAAAAATATTTTGACATAAAATGTATACAATATTGGTTTCTTGTTCGTTGTTCGTTGTTAGTGAGCTGTTTGTACATAATCATGCACCATACAACATACAACATACCTAAACTCTTCAACAATATATCAAATTATCAATGTCTTGTCTTGTCCTGTCTATAAAGTATAAAGTTCATACAGAATACAGAGGAATTCACAATTTTCACGTAGTTCCCCAGGTCAGCGTGTGTATAGTTTATAGTTTGTAGTTACAAAAGCATATACCACATAATAAATTGTTCAATGTTCAATAACAATGACACGTATTGATATTGACACGCTTTTCCTTGTTATGATAAAAATGTGCCTATTCCTGATTTTCAAGATGATCAAAAATCACAAGGTAGTAAATAAAATAATACTTTATACTCTTTTAGATACTTATGCACAATGTGCTAGTTAATAGTGCAATGAAATCGAAGATCGAAGATCCAAGTTCCAAGAGCTTGCACAAAAACTGCATAGAAAGAAACAAGATGTATGCTGTATGCAAATCATGGAGTAAATAGGTTTAAATCTTCGATAAAAGATACAAGATAAAAGTGTACATGTGAAAAAATGAGAGGAATGAGGTAAATATGTAGATATGTGACATGGAAATTATTCATAAGCTGCAATACAGTGTTGACATTGCATTGCTAGTGATTTGAGTCTCGAGAGTGGAGACTCGAGTCTAAAATATGAGTAGACTACAGACGATATCTATATAGCAAAGAAAACCATCACAATTATCATAGCTCATAACTTCAAATCACCATCTCATCATCTACAATACATAACACACAGTTCAATTGTCAACCAACCTGTTACGACAGCCATGTACATAAGTCATAAGTTATAAGTGTAGAAGAAAAAAGAAAAAAGTGCACTATCAACTAGTTAAAATCAAACTTTATTTTATATTTTATAGATATTATTATACAGTTTAGAATTTAGAATACACTTGAATCTTGAATATGTGTGATAGCACATCTCTTGGACTGTTGATTGTCACTTTTCTTTTGCAAAACTTGTGTCTCGTGTTGTGACATGGAAATAAAGTTCATGTGCCATACACAATCATTACTTGATTATTTATGATCGCTTTTATTTGTAATAATTTTACAATTTACGATATGTACAACACACAACAGTACACGCTCAAAACTAACAAAACAAAATACAAATAAATAAAATTTGTTCATTATTTTTCTCCTTCTTCTTCTTATTTGTTATTTGATGCGACTGTCGAAATTTTGTTTTTTATCGATTATGCTTTTTAAAAGAATCGTAAGGACTTTAGAATTCAGACTTGACACTGTTGATTTAATCATTTAAGCTTGTAGACTGTAGAAAATATCTATACACAATATACAAAGCACATGAACCTTTTTGAATGACAAACTTCCCTTTGGCATTATAGTTTATAGTTTGCAGTCATATGAAATGTATGATGTATGTATCAGTTGATGGTGCGATGATCATTAATTACAAACTCTTGAAAATCAGATAAGTTTGTGCACTCACTCATTATTCATTATGTATTGAGCATTATGTGTTTTTTGAATATGAGCAAGTGCATGTATAATGTGTAATGTATAAGTAAATAGTAAATTGTAAAAACGTCGACGTGAGCTATTAAAAGAAAACTTGGAGCGATGTAAAATAAAAAAGCGGTAGACTACACAATATATAATATACAATTACAATACGGAATCAAAGGGATTGAATTGTGAATTGAGTTGAGTTGAAGTCTCTGATTCTGATTGTCAATCAGTTTCATTGTATATCTTTATTATAAAAACGAAGTGCGAAATAGCACTCTGTTTTTTCTATTGAGCATTCCGCATACAGTCAAAATTCAAAACTCTAAACTCTAAACTCAAAAGCAAAAAAAGAGCTTTCAGGCATTTGCAAAAAGTATGGAAAAAAGTTGATACAATGGTAAATCTCAAATGTACAGAGAGACGGTATGAAAAGATTGGAAATTATACACATTTAGACTGTAGACTTTAGACTGTAGGATAATATCACATTATAATTTTCTACACCGTATTAGACACACAGAAGCTGTATTATCATGTGTGATGTTTCATGTACAATGTACAGTGTACATACAAAGATTATAGATGGATACACCATTTGTTACGTGTAATAATGTACAATGTGTGTGCTGTAAGCTGTACGCTGCATACTGCATACAAGTTGCATTCACGTATGCAGAATTTTTTGATGAATTGTTACTTCATTTGGAACTCCACCTCACGATTTCTAGGAGATTAAAGTAAGTACATACTATACAATACACAATACAAAACCTATTAAGGAGAATGAAGAATATTCGGGAAGTAATTATTTGTTACTGTATTTTGTATTTTGCCTTTCAAATTTCGCATTATACTTATACCTACTGCAGAAAAGTCAAATTCTTCAACACAAACCTTTTCGTCTCTTTTGGTGTTTTACTGAAGTCAGTTTTATTAATACTTCTCTACAGATGGAAGTTTTATTTTATCGACAACCGACAACCGACAGCATCGTCGTAAGTCATCACCATTACAAATTTATAAATTGTAATATTGCCATTTTGTGTTTTGTGTTTTAGGAATAAAAAGTTCCTACCTATCTACAGTAAAAAGATGTAGACATTTAATATTTAATGATTTTTTGCAAGCGACGAAAGAAGATGTTCATTAAATGTAAAAATGTTAGATGTTAGCATGTATGTAATTTGTTAAAGGAAACTAAAAAATGCATCATACATCGTTTCAGAGCTGAGACCCATGGTATAATTATTGCAACATTCACTCAGAATACAGGATATGTTTCAAATTTTATAAAGTGCTTTGTACTTTGTACTTTTTACTTTGTACCTGAGATAAATTCTTCTTGGACAGGAGATTAACTATTTTTCTCCACACTCAAAAATCTAGAGACTCTAGACTATAATTATTTATTATATAAATTTTCAACTCCAGCAGGAATGAGGAATGACGAGTAAAAAGTCAAGGTCAGTTAAAAAAATGAAGAAGAGAATAAGTATGGTGAAGATGCTTGTTGATAATTTATAATTTTGCACAGATACATCTGTGCATCTTTCCCGAGTGGATCTGTTTAGCTTATTTTAAGCCATCCCATGCACCATGCACCTTGTATTTATATCTCTTATCTTAGACGATGAAGAAGATCCAAGATGAAATGGGAAAATGGAAGAAGAAGCATAATGTATTATAAATATAAGATGTAAGATGAATCGCAAGAACAATGTGAGTGGAACCTCAACAATACAATACAATACACAGTACACAGTGTACAATATACATTGCTTGAGCTCTTAAAAGACAGAATACAAAGGTCAATTCAATCCGCATCCACCATACATCATACATCATACATAATACAAAATGTTTTATCTTTACTCCAAGATTAATCGCATATGTACAGCATACAATGTCCGTGTGCATTGTGCATTGTACATACACATTTTGAAAAGGTAAAAGCAAAAATCTTTCGTCACACTCGCATTACATAATACCTACACTTTACACTGTATGTACAACGTATTGTAATTGTAATACTCCATCTTTTTTTTTGCTTCGTTTGGTTTTTGTTTGTTAGTCTTCATCATCGTCATGAGTTTTAGATTTCGCTAGTCTCTTTACTATATCAGTATAATCGCTAAATAAAATTCAAATACATAGCAATGATTTTACTTGATTTATCTAACTGAATGAGTCGCAAATTTGCAATAATATTGCTCAGGTCCCAGGTCTCCAACTGACTGAATTTCCATTGTATTTCCCACACTGTCTCATTCAATTTATATTTTCTATGCATCATCCTGATATTATTGTTGTTATTATTGTTTAAAGTTCTGAGACTTGAGACTTGAAACTTGAGACACATGAGACATATGAGCACAGACAAAAGGAGACAAATATGTACACAGAAAATGTATTCACACCCACTATGCACTATGCAACTCTTGCACACATACAGACAGACATTGTCTCATTTACTCAAGAGAATTTACACATTACACATTTCACATTTATGCATGTGAGTGTGTTTTGTGTTTTGTATTTTGTGTGAGCTGTGAATGTTTGAGTTTCTGCTCTTATTGCGACATTTTCTCATATTAACTCACTGTCTCTCATAATTACAATTACAATCACACAGCCATATAACACATAACACACACGTGCTTGCTGTTTGTGCGTATGCTGCATGTGTTATGGTAAAAAGAGGAGCCATGTACTAAAATCTGAAATATAGATTTATACACACACGTGTAGTTACATACTGCACTAAAAATTTTCAAGCGACGAGTGAAAGAAGAATCAAAATTTTGAATCATACATAAAAGGTGAAAAGATTTGATTAGAATTTAGGAAACGAACCTTAGTAAATTTTCAGCCCCAGCCCGAAGGCGCATTTCCCTGTGAATTTCCCTGTTCAGCTGTGATCGTCGTGATTGAAGGCTGCCTCTGCATGTTGCCCGACACGGGTCACTCCCCTGTAACACAAAAATAAAATATGGATTTTAGAACATTGTGTATAGTGTATTAAGTATTAAGAGATGAAATAACTTTGAAACATTAAACAAATTCATAACATTATTTATTATGGCAATGATGAAAAATTATTGACTATAAAGTATGAAACATAAAAGCTCAGTGCTCAGTTGTGATCATGAATTATGAATTATGATGTGACAGTAAAATGTGAAATTGTTACTCAACCTGTTAAAAAAATTACATGATTTGAAAATAATTAGAGGTGAAACAACACTTTGAAAGAATATTAGACACTAGACACTAGACACTAAATTGTGTAGAATGGCATGGGTCAATCATAATGATTATCAATCGTTGCTCCTTTAAATGGTCTGTAAATTACCTATGATGCTCTTATGAAGACAGAATAACCTATACTTTATACTTTATACCATATATGTGTATGCTTATTAAATATTGCATATTGCTCTATATATTGAATATGCGTTCTTGTCAATATAATAATCAAGTTTTGTCTTAATGAAAGATTAAAGACAGCATGCTGTTAATGAAATTACATGCAGGGAATTTGGACAAGTCTAAAACAGCAGTGTTCGACAACTCAATAGGAATGAATATGCATCTATCTATCTATAAATCACCATCATACAATAATTATCATGATTATTATGCTCCAAAATGTAGTGAAAGCGTTTTTTTATTGCTGTGAATTTCCATGTAAAAACTAAACTACAAAATTGGAAAACCAGGTGTAAATCGTTAAACTTGTAATCGCTGGATCTTTTTTCCACACAATTCATTTTCTTCCCGTTCTCATACTTTTAGTATTTTTTCAAATACAATTGCAAATTGTATGTTAATTGTTGGGGGTATTTGACAAAGTAAAGAGTAAGAACAAGAAGCCGGTCAATGAAGTGCATTGATCTGCTGTATGCTGTCTGCTGTCTACTTTTGAATATTCAATGTTGTACTGAAAAGCAGCAAGTTGAAAGTCACAAGTCACAAGTTGCACGTCGAGAGTCGAGTAATAGTCTCTAATGAAGATGTAAAAGGAGCGAATGCAAGAAGAAATTATGAAATAATGATGACAAAACCCATCGATCAAAATCAAGGGAAATTAAATTATTATGTGGATCTGTGTATAGGTAGTATGTACGTTGTGCATATTACACATTATAATACATTATTATATTGCACAGACTTGACTTGGCTTGACACAATATACAGTATACAGTATAATATCGGTATCGACTTTAGCAGTGTAAAAAGTCATCATACACCTTTTGTGTTATTATTTAATAACATAATTATGAACTGCCGTTAGTTTGTTAGATGGCCTTGGCCCCGCAATTTGACCTGTGAATCATTTTGAATCCTGTGTATCATTTACAAATATGTTCTTAAATGCTCAATTCTCTCTGTGTCTTTACAAGCTGCCGCTTTAATTTGACCCTAGAAGATAGAAGATACTACGTACTACGCTCAAGAGTACATCCTACACATTCATGAATTATGTATCGAAAGGGAACACGTTTATTGTTATTAATGTATGGAATCATTAGAAATTATTATTCCTTTGACTCGTCCTTTACCTGTTTACCTTTACCTTTTCAATATAACATAACATACATTATAAAATACAACACTGTTTATTGTGTATCAGAATTTCTTTACCAAATCGGGAGGTCCCCTGGATGGTTTCTAAGTTAGCATTCTAGTGGTCATATTCGTGTTCCCCATGTTCGAATTAGTTAGAATCC
>JAQGBH010002033.1:0-27178 GCA_034698265.1 Sminthurinus aureus
ACCTACATAGGTAGGTCTTTCATTTGAGACAATGGCCCATTGACTTTTCCAACATTTGCTCAAAATGAAGCACCCTATTGTACAATGTACAAAGAGTTTACTTATGGAAGACACGGGACGCGGAACGTGGGACGCGGGACTACTGAATTTTTCCCAGGTTTTCAGTTTCCAGGCTCGAGTCTCGAGTTTCTAGTCTCGCTTTCCAGGAAAATTCGGGTGGCGAGAAATGAGTGAATACGAATCCGAATCCGAATACAAATACAAAAATGAAAATGAATGCGAATAGAATGAGAAAACAAGAACAAATAAAGGGGTAAAGTTGAAGACATGCAAATGTTCTGTGAAAATGATACTTGTACCTTGTACATTGTACATACGATTTGCGTAACGTGTACTTTGTGTTTGTAAGAAAATCTAGTCCATTTTCTCCTCTTTTGAACTCGACTCGGACGAATAGAACAAAACTCAACTCCATATACATTGCAAACCAGGAAGAAACTGCGAAATACAAGTACAAATAGAACTAGAAATAGAAAGAGAACCAAGTTGAAAGGAACAAATGTTGAAATGTTGAGTTTAAGAGTGCGGGAAAACGAGCTAGAACTGGAAAGGGACAAAGAAGAAGAAAAGGATCCGCGTCTTTTGCTCAGGGCCCTGAGGAAATTACCAACAAGACTCTTTCTGCATACCAAATTCAGAATGAAACCTGTAAACAAAAACAAGATCCGAATCCACCAAACTCACAACTCAAAACAAAACAAAACACAGCACAACACGCACATTGCACACACACATATTTGTACACTGTACACACGTGTCTACACTCTATATTCTCCATGATATGTCCATTTTATGTCCACGGACATTCGCTTCCGTCTGGCATGGTCTCTGAATGGTTACTCATGAGCCGTAAAAGGGAAAGACGAAGGCGCTAGTGAACATCATATTGAGACGGAGGTGAGTACACAAATAGGAAAAGGGAAACAAAAACAAGTCCAAGAATTCCAGGAAATTCCAGGCATGGAGAGACAAAGTGTTATTCTGCTGGTCACTCTGATATTTTTGCAGGAAATTTTCCTTCAAATGCATACATATGTAGATTCTTCTTTCACCTTGTTTTTGGCTCCATTCTCCCTTCAACTGTCAACTGGTAACAAATTTAAATGGAAAGGATTTTTTAAATTATAAATAGAAATAAAAATGAAAATATGCTGTCCAGTTTTCATTGTCCATTTGACTTTAGCAAATTTATACTAAAGACAGAAACTAGTGTTAAAAATTCATCAACTTGTAACTCGTAACATTTACTTTTAAATAGTCAGGATTTGACAAGGTTTTGAGTCTTTGTGCTGGCTGTGAATTGAGGATAGTGAATAAACATGAATAATATTGAAGAGGAGTGGAATTTGCATATAGGAATATCTGTATAGTGTCTCTGTTATTCGGTAGTGTGTTAGTGGATTTTAATAGTGGAGGCAACTGTAGTGTGTAGTGTGGGGCAGGAGGATCATTTGTATTCATATACTGTCCGCTGTCGACTGTACAATGTTCATTGTACATTGTACATTGTGTATTGTAGAGGCGGAGTAGGATCGTTGGATCCTTGACGTTGCCACATACATCACCCGTGACTTGTGTCTCTCTCGGGTTTCCTTTCTCCAGCAACCTCAATCCACCCAACATCCAGCATCCAGATTCTAGATTCTAAATTCTAGGAACTGGATTGAACTGGAACTACCAGTTGGAGTATTGGAGTAGAGTTGGAAAAAACTATTTAGAGTCCAAACCCACATGTCGTTGGCACACTCCACTTGAAAAATTCTAACGCCCGCTCATACTCATACTCATACTCATACCCATAGTCAATACTCATGGTTGTACGTGTATAGATGTTGGACGAGTAAATGTGGCTACTTTTGTAGCTGCCACCACCACTTCCTTCCTCTTTCATTTTCCGTTACGCTACTTTTCCAGTTCCCAGTTTTCATATACGTGTGGCTGCTTCTACTCCTTTCTCCAGTCTCTGTTTGCTGGTTGCTGGTAGAAAAGGAAAAAAAGTTGAGTCTAGACTCTAGAGTGGAGAAAGCAGGCTGTAACCACAACCAAAAGTTGGACCACAAACAACATAAATAGCCCACACACACCCAAGTACAAAGACCACGTACGCACACACTTTCCCATTTCACACTCACACACAAATAAAGAAATATCTAACATCTACAATCTACCATGGCCAATGGACAATGGGCAATGTACCGACGAATCGATACGGTCCAATCATTGTGTAGCCTTTTCCTTTTCATTTTTCCTTTCACCGAACCCCCGCGACTCACGATTCTCAATCCTCAATGCTCGATTCTCGACTCTCGACTCTAGACTCTCAATTCTATAGATTTTAGATCCTCGCTGCCAGTTTTTCAATATTTTTATGTTTTTCGACCCCACGTTTTTTATGCAAGGGTTTTCCCTAAGCCATTCTTGTACTTTTGAGCCTACGAGTGTAAGAGTTTGAGCAGGAAGTCAAGTCCAGTTACGCACTCATTCACTTTTAAACTGCACGTGAAATATGAAATGTTCAACCAACCACAAACCACACAGTTTCTAGTTATGTCCTTTTGTATTTACTCGTGCAGTTTGAAATTTGAAAAACTTGAAATACTTGAAATACAGGGAATTTGAACCACTTTGTCATTTTACCTTTTACCAAAAGTTTGTTTATGACGGTGACTTGAAACTACAATGGTAAAGAATGGGAAATGTACTGTTTTTATTTTTATTTTTATCTTGACTTTGACTTTTACTCTACGCACAATCACAATCAACATCACAACCGTACAAGCAAAAGAACAATACAATATTTCAAACCAAGAGCTTTTCCCCCTTCAGTTTGAGAGTTTGTACTGTTTCTTATACTGCAAACAATCTGATATCAATTTTACTCTTTTGGTAGGCTGTAGAATATTGAACGAGACATATCCGTGTATCTGTGTGTCCGTGTGTCTGTGTGTCTCTGTGTAATGTACATTGTACATAAGTGATGTGATGTAAGTGAGAGAGATATGAAAAATAACATAAATAATGTGGGAAATGAGGGAAAGAAGGAGAAAATCGTATGGTTGCTCAATGCAAGTGTGTACATTGTACACTATACATGTGTAAACTGCATTTAATGGCCGACTCATTCTTGTCTTGTCCAGAACTCAGAAACCAAAAAACCAGGAACTAGAAAGGAGACGAGAGCAACTTTTTCCACCAATTTTGATGTCGATTCCCTTCCTCTCACTCTCACCCGCACTGACATTTGAGACGGAGACTGGAGAATGGAAAAGTGAGAAGGAAAAGGAAAAGAGAGGGAAATGGTGCGGGTGCCTTTTGACGGAAAGATACATAACTAACTCAGATTCTTCTTCTTTTTCTTCTTCTGGGTTTTCATCTATGCTTCTTTTTATTTATACCCGTGGTGAATGTTGAAGGAGAGCAAATGAGAGTGAGCGAAAAAGTCTCACTATTTTTACTCACGTTTCCTCTTTCCTCTGCTAAACATTTGTAGGGACGGAAGCGTTTCTCTCTCTTTGTGTGTACAGTGTACAGTGTACATGTACATGTAGGAATGCGTGAGTAAAAATAGAACTTTCACCACCACTTTCACACATGTCTTCTCTCTTCCGTGGTCCGTGGAAAGGAAAATCAACAAGGGCAAGGGGAAAATTTAGCATCAACACCACTACCAAACCAAACCAAACCAATACCAAAGAACAAGAACCAACACATTGTGCATCAGTACGGGCATCAACCACCATGAAGGGAATGATAGTGTAGATTCTCTCGAGTCTCCAGTCTAGATGAGTCTACACCTGGAAAGTTTCTCATGAAAACATGGAAAAAATTCATCGAGTGTCGAGTGTAGAGTGTAGAGTGTAGGATCTCATCCAAAAATAATTTGAAATATTACCTCTCGTAATAAATCAAAGATGCACTTCTCCATCTTCCCCACCATTCCCTTTCTCCTTTAGTTTCAGTTTCGTTTTCAACCTCATCCACACAAAGTAAAAAGTACACAAAGATGCGATATTTATAACTAGTTTTCATATTTTGTAGAGTGTAGAGTGTAGAGTGCGTATGGAATGTGGACTGTGGAGAAAAACCACAAACTAAACTAAGCCCTCTTAATTAGAAATGGAAGCACACATTATTATTATTATTTTACGCTTTTCAAAAAATCCAAGAGTAATTGCCTCTGCTTTCCCTAAAAATTGGTGATACAAATACAAATACAGCATCCAGCACTTTCATCTTTCTCTTTGTTTTTTTTCAAACTTTGTGTTACGCTTGCAAATTTCACAGTGCTCTTGTACTTTTACGCTTTACGCTCTACGCTCTACACTCTACTTTTTACACTTTACTTTTTTCTGTTTATGCTTCAACCCTCCCAATTTTCACAATTAAGTAAAAGAGAAAGCACCCTTCTTATGATACGTACGATGTACGAGTTGGGTTTGGTTTCAGTTTCGGCTTCGGTTTCATTCTTCAGCCTTAAGAACACTTGAAAATGTTCATGCACCCAATTCCAATTCCAATTCCAAAGTATATGAGTATATGAGTATTTTGATAGAAAACAAGGATTGGTTTGGTTTGGTCTGGTACAGCTCAGCTCAGGACGGAACAGCATAGAGAAGAGTGAATGAGACGGAGACGGATACGGAGGATTTGAGGATGACTAGTTATTACTTAAGAGTTTTACTAATTAATCCGTTCGTGTTGATGCATCACGTCCTCCTTCCCATTATCCATTATTATTATTATTATTATTATTATTATTATTATTATCATCCGCCCAGGATAAACTAGCTCATCCTCATCCTCTAAACTCTAAACAACAAGAATAAGATCAATAGGCAACATTCAAAGCTGGAGACTCAAGACTCGAGACTGGAAACTGGAGACAGGGATAAAACATTTGTTATAAATTCCCACTTTAACTTTCCGCTTCACCCTTTGTCCGGGAAAGCCTGAGTGTTGATGATAAAGAAACTAAGTACTTTCCCCCCTTCTCAATTCCACTTCCCAAAATACATTGTACATTGTACAATGGCGACGGAGGATGGAGGATGGAACATGGAGACAGTGAATTTTCATGTGAAATATTCCTGTTTATCAGGAAATGGAAACATTGTGAAGCTCTAGTATCCTAATATTCTAATATTCTAATATTGTAATATTGTAATGTGCAGTCATGAAAGCTGAGAGCAGAAAGATGCTTCATCTTCATCTTCTTTAACAGCCGTTTCTGTTCCTGTTTGCATTGGGTTATTACTTTAATACACAGTACAGTGGGAACAAAGTACACTTGAGAGTGTAGAGTGTAGAGTGTGGAGTGTGGAGCATAATCATAACAATTCAATAGGTTGGAAGAATATGAATAGGTTGGAAGAATATGAATAGGTTGGAAGAATATGAATGAATGAAAGGTCGCTGTCTCTTCAACTGTCCATGTACAATACTTGATATTCTCCAGTCTCCAGTACTCGGCAATATCAGGGGAAGTCACATCATCATCCTCACAATCACCACCCACATTACCATTCCCATCCTCATTTTCTACTCCTCTGGATGTCAAAGTAGAGTAAAGAAGAGTAAAGAGGAGGGAGGGAACTTGGGAGAGATGCAGACGCTGGAAGAGGCTGGAATTGAAAGAGCACTTAACAGACCAAGCACATCCATTGAACACCCATTAAAACTCAAAATTATTGCGAGATATTTTACTCCAGCACAATACAAAGCAAAACACGGTACATTTACGCACATTAGCCAGTAATAATCTCATACATAATATTTTGTACATTTTACAGGATCGGTAGCAGATGTGTCGAGTGTCGAGTGTGGAAATATCAAATATTAAATGTATCAGGATCAAATGGAGCTATCACAATATGCCATACTAATACTGATATTATAACCAATTTAATAGTTGTAAGTACCTTGGGCTTGTAAATTGTAAAGTTCTGCTCCTGAATTTAGAATATAGAATTCCAAAGGCACAACTCAAGATTCAAATTTGAATGTACATTACACATTGTAGATTGTAGATTGTACAAGGATTTAGATTCAAAATCATCATTTTATTTCTAATTCCAAATGCTACATGCTTCAAGTTTCAAGTCTCAAGTCTCACGTTTTAAGTGATATTATTCCATGATGCATTTCTCCATATTTTATGTAAAACAGGCAGAGTGTGCATTCTAATTTTAAACTGTAATTATTGTAATTTCTAATGACTCTTATTTTACATCAAATCATAAATCAGACATTTTACAGAGCATAGAGAGAGAGAGAGATCTCGATGTGGAGAATGCAGAACGGAAGACAGAGGGATAAAATCTGGTACTTTTCACCCCTTTCCGTTCCAGTGCCAGTTTTCTATGGACTTTCAACATGCGCCACACTATCAAGTTGAGATGCTATCAACAATCAAAAATCAAAATAGAAGATGGAAAAATGGAAAGGTGCGAGTTGTAGATTCCAGGAGCGTGAAAGAAAGGTAAATCAAAGGAGAGAATTGAACAATATCTAGGATCTAGGATCTAGAATCTAGAAACGCAGACGGTATATTTATGACAAGATCACAAATTAAAGGAGGAGAAATATTATGCTTCCGCTCCAACAACCACAAAAAGAAACTTGTAATAAAATCCCGCTTCCAGTATTAACTTTACTTTACTTTGACTCCAGACTCGAGACTCGAGACTCGAGACTTGAAACTTCAGGCTTGAGGCTTGAGTGAATCAAGAATCAAGTTGTTTCCTCCTTAACTATTTTCCTTGGGGAAATAACAAATAGCCAAGGACAAAAAGACAGAGGAGCATGATAAAACAAAGCAAAACAAAAAGTAACTTTGTAACATCAAGAATCAAAAACAATTAGCACGATATCTATTTTTATTCACTTACACTTTGACATTTGACGTCTAATGAACAGACAAAAAACTTTGCGTATTCTACACAACAGAAAAAGAAACAGGAAAGTGAAAGTAAAAGTAAAAAGTGTTGACATGATAAATAATCGTCTCAACTTTGATCTTTGATCGATATCAAAATACTGCTATGTGGAATTTTGAGGCAGAAAAACAGAGACAGAGATTGAGATTGAGAGTTGAGACGGAGTAAATAATTGGATTGGATTGAAAATTGAAAAACTGAGCTCGCCGGAACGACGAATGTTCTTTTTCTTGTTCCTATCTTGTGCTGTGTGGCTTGTCGGACGTCCGAAGTCTGAAGTCTGATGAACAGTGAGTTGAAGTGTGTATTTTATGGTTGGATGTGTGGTCTATTTACTCACACGCCATCCGTTTTCCCTCTTTGCCTTCCCTTCCTTTTCAATGACTGACTTGGTACTTGCTGTTCATGTTCATGTTCATGCTTGATCGTTGATGATGATGTTGATGGGTGAAATGAACTTAGTACAAACTGGAAACGGGGAGCAAATGAAAGGCAAGTGTAAACGAAAGAAGTGAAAGTAAACATTGTCTCTTTGCTCTCGTGTCATCTATCTTCTCCGCCTCCACTCTCCCTCACTCTCCTTCTTGTATTATTTGTATGTGTAGTGTACAGTGTACAGTGTACACGCCACAAAATCAACATCAACATCACGCACTTCCCTTGACCAACAAACAAATATTTCATGTAAAATTCAACTCTACTCCATTTATTTAAAATCCCAACAGACTTTTTCTTCTCCCCTTTATTTTTTACATCATACTTATTTTCAACTGTGCATGGAGAATAGAATGGCGAATGGAGAATGGATTGGAATGAGAAAAACATAAATGTTCTTTTGTCTTGAGTCTTGAGTCTTGAGTCTTGACGATTGACGATTGACAAATTGTCTCAAAATTCAAAGTCAGTTAAAAATTTGAGAATTAGGGAGGTTGGAAATTCAAACAATTGGATTTCTGCTACTTTTTTCCAATTTTTTGTTGTATGATTTGAGATTTGCAGTTTCTGGATTTTGAATTTTTAGATTCAAATTAAATGTAATTTCTTTGTTATGGTCGACAACTGTCAACCAAATGAGGATACAGAATTTACAACTGTGGATTTGAAGATGAATGCCACTAGATTGTGATACGTAATAAATATTATAGATGTATTTAAAGTAGACGAGAAGGAGCGTAGAGGAATTTTGAAATTTTCCAGTCTAGATGCTAGATTCTAGGATCTAGAGGTATAAAGAGAAGAGCAAAGATAAGCTGGTATTTTGCGAGGGCGGGACAGACAGAGAAAAAAAGACAAAGTAGTCAGTAGTAGCCCAAGCCAAAGTCAACTGGAATGGTGAATTGAGAATGGATAAAGGTAGAAAGAAAAACTACAGTAAACTAGGAGAAGGAGAAAGCTGGACCTTTTTCACATTCACATTCAGAGTCAGAGTGGGATTCGGAGAAAAAAGAAAGGAAAAAGGGCAGGAGGTTTTATACACGTCTCAAGGGTCACATTAAGACAAGGAGAATATCAGACATCCGTTAGTTTTTGAGGGTGCTTTTTTAGCCTCTCCAGTTTATACAGCTTCTTCACTTGTTATACGTGTACAATGTAGGATTTATGTGGAATATACATAATGCAACTACATTGCACATACTTGAACTCTCAAGTTGAGAGTTAAGAGTCGGCAGTCATAAGTTTTCCTTCAACGTCGTCCAAATTTTTCTTTCTTTCTCCTCTCTGCTCCTTCATGTTCTCGAGTCTTGAGTCTTGAGCTTTGAGGTTGCCCATCATTCTCTTCCCCTGTCAATCCTTTTATTCTCATGATAAATCCACGTGATTTGTCTCCTCCTCATTCCGTAGTTTTTCTCCAACAGCCTGCATTCTGCATTCTACATGTCACATTGTTCCTGAATCAAACTAGTTCGTCCGATTCAGGAGTATAGAGTATAGAGTTTAGAGTCTGGGTTTTGGAGATTGAACGTTGGACGTTGGATTCTTGACTGGTTTGTCATCCCAGACTCCATTTGGAAGTTTAACTGGTTCTTAAATAGAGCTGTCGTCAAATACTGTGATTACTCACACACCCCTCATACACACTCATACACACGCACACTCACATACAATCCACATTCATTCTACTTTCTACTTTGTACATTGAACATTGACCGTAAAATTCCAGAAAATCAATACTACTCTTCACCAGTCGATATTCCGCAACGGGAACGACAACGACAACGACATTCGGCACTTGTCCAGCTTTTACTGTTTCACCATTTCACTTTCAACTCTAAACTCTAAACTCTAAACTCTAGACTCAGGAGTCTGGAGTCTAGAGCATACAAAACCGTATGGATTGTAAAGTGCGGATTTGAATAAGCCTTTTGCTCAACTCTCAACTCCCACAATTCCAGAATCCAGATTCCAGAATCCCAGAAAAATACAAATGACCTCAAATCAAACACCAATTTCAAATGGAACGATTGCAGATTGCAGATGAATGAATGGATTTCTCTCATGATCCAAATCGTTACTGTAATGTTCTGCATTCTACATTCTGCATTCTAGACCTCAGTCACATACACTTAGCAAAACCATTACATAATATTATGTGTAACTACAATCTAGAATAAGACCCGCTCAATCTATCACCCGCTCCGCTATTCAATTCAGCATCTAACATTAATATCAACTTGAATATCAGGACACTCGAGACTCGAGAATTTCCTTAAATTTCAATGTGTCCTCAAATTCTCGCCATCAGTCTCATTCCAAAGGACTGCACAGTATTTTGTCAATTTTACAGTACATTCTTGGAAATTTTTGGTATTTTCTTGAAAAAAATCACTACTACGTAAATTACAGTCGTAAATTGTACAATGCACAGTCTACAGTGATAAATCTTTCACGAGAAGAGCTAATCTCCTTTTCTCACTATTCATTCTTCACCGTTTCGACTTTCGACCACACCATCAAATATCAAATCAAACCAAAGTATGATAGAATTAAGGAGATTATTTGTACAATGTAAACTGTACTTTCCCTCGTGTCATCTAAACATGTTGTGTTTGTATTTTGTAGCTTTTAGTTTTTAGCTTGAAGATCAGGCTGTTTGTAACACAATAAATAGGATTCACAGTAAAAGTACTTGGTGGTAGTTTGTACATAGATTTACTCGGGAAATCGGAATAGAGACTCGGAATGTCATTTTAATAAGCAGAGTGACAGGCTTTTAACTATTGTACCATAAAGATGGATTTATTTGATATTTTACCATTTTCTATGGCCTTCTCTATCGAATCGTCAAGCATTAAATTATTACGTGTAGCATTCCTAATGCTATAAGTAGTGCGTGCGGTGTGACAGGAGCCATGGATTTGTAATTTCTATTGTCACAGTTGTAGAAGGAATAATCGGGTTAATCGAATATGGAAAGTGGAAAGTGATTGACTCAAATCCACAATCCAAAATCCACAGACCGCTCAAGACTCTAAACTCTAAACTCTAGACTCTAGACTCTAGATTCACTCTCAATACAGAACACTCAAAAGCCAATCTAATCCAATCCAATCCAATCCAGTCAGCACAAACAGGAACAAAGAGAAACAAAGACATTTCTCCATTATTCATTGTCGTCATTATCATCCTCAGCAGCACATCTGTAGCACTGGCACTGGCTCAACCATCAACAATCAACAATGCGTATTTATAATCCATATTGTTCAATAAATATAAATGTAACCCATTTATGTCTATATTTGTGATTTCTATATATATGTGTGATTCTATAGTTGAATAAAAGCACTTGATCCCGCCTCCTTGTCATATCATTGTCGTCAAGAAAACACATGTGAGGGTGACGCATGACAATAGAAGAAGGAAAAGAGGAAGACGAGCTCAAGTTGAAGTTGAAATTGACTTGTGTCATGTGTATATCCTTTATCGAGCCGATTCTTCCCCGTCATTCCACTTTGACTTTCGACTTTTCTCAGTACTTGCTCGGCAACTCCTCTAGGTTTACTTGTTTTGTTACTTTTATTTCAATTTCTCCACTGTCTATCTGTATGCTTTTATTTTTTATTTGCAAATTAAAAAAAACTAGACAAGTTGAATCCAAAAGGATTTCAAGTTTCTTAATTTACGTGTCAAATTTGGACTTTGGATTTTGGTTTAGATTTAGATTTAGATGTAATTGTGGATTTGACTTAGAGTTGATGTTCTCCGTTTCGAAGTCGAATGCCAGTGCCGGACACTGACTGACTTGGATTTAATCGTACCTTGAAAAAAACTGGAGAAAGGAAGGTCCCCAAAAAGCATGGTAAAGTTACCTAGTAAATGGATAGTTGATGTTTGATATTTGATCCAGATTCACATGGACAAATAAATGTTTTTTCGGCATGTTTTACTGTTTTTATTGTAGAGAAAAACGCCTGTGAAAAAGGTTGTGCCCGTAGCCTGTGGCTCTGGCTCTGGCTGTGGATTGTGCATTGTGGATGTGGCTGGTAATAATTGCTTACTTACTTAGCCATCAAAACTTCTCACTACAATTCAGTCCAGTAGATTTTTGGCTTCTTTTACTTTTTCTCCTTCCTTTTCATTTCCTTGTGTTCCAGTTAAACCCCAGTTACGTCTTTATGGTCGACTTACACGTAAAAAGTCGACTTGGAGTTGTAAGAGCATTAAGTATCATCATCATCATCATCATCATGAACATCTCTCTTCTACCCCTTTCACTTGCACTCCCTTGTCTACTACACTGTGCTGCAGATTCAATCGGAATCACAATTCATCCCGAATCTAGAATCTAGAATCTGGAATCTGGACAAACAGGAGGAGGCGGTGAAAAGTTTCTATTTATATTCTACACTCACGTTTTCTCATTCTTCTCGTCGCTCACACTGAACACTGGATACAGGACACTGGACAAATGACAGAGTGTATTTTTCTCTCTCAATCATACGTGTGTTTATACGGTGACAGCTTTCAGCTTTGAGACGGAAAAGTGAGTTCTTTTCAACTACGGGACTATTGACTACGCTGTGAGTCAACTGGATTGCAAATATATAGGTACACTAGACACTAGACACATTGACAATGGACAATGGAGCATACGGCAATGTAGGGTGTAGATTTTTGTACAGTGTGTTGGGAGTAGAACGGTGAATTTTGCGCACATTTACACAAGAATAGCTAAGCACGCACAAGAAGAATAGAGGAGATTTTATCACGAGTAACCTGGTAAGTAAGAGTAAGAAGTAAGTAAGAGGCAGAGGAATTGAGAGTCCATTCTTTACATGTGCGTTTTCTATGTACTATGTACTGTGTAGTAACTGGTAATAGTGTATAATAGTGGATGGTGGATGGTGGATGTAGGACTGAAGATTGAGGATCCAAATTGATTCTTATCACCACATTTTTATGTCACACTACTCTACAATTTCTCTCCATTTTGTCGCCATTACACATGCTAACGGAGAAAAGAGCATCCGTCAATAAATCGTTAAGCTATCAAACACGCCATAAAAAACTCATACAACCACCATTTCCCATCTTGTGCACCAACAACCAAAAACCAACAGTCAAGAATCAAGTACGGAGAATAAGTGATATTTATCAACCACTGTACACTGTAGACTACACTATAATATATTTTCAACCTGGCCAAGAACCAGGGAGCATTATACATTACACACGTCCATTAGTTTATATAACATGCTCCATTTCTCCAGCATTGCTCCATATTATCTACATCTGTGTAGAATGTAAAATCCTCATTTGCTTCATCCATGTAAATCACTGGGTATTCCACATTCTACACTCTACACTCCACGCTCCAGACTCTAGATTCTAGATTCGAGATTCGAGACTATAGACACGCAATTTTGCGATATTGTTTGCTGGTTTCTCCGTGATTTTTGCACGGTAGTCAGAGGGAAATTTAAAAAGATGACAACAACATGCTTACCGTTTACCGTTTAATGTTTAGTGTCTACACTTTACATTTTACAGGCTCTTCATTCCTTACACAGGTTTTATGATGATTTAAAATCAAGCCAAGCGAATGGTTCCTCGCATCACCAAGACGATGAAATTCGGCGTAAACCTCAAAACTCAAAATTCAAAAGAGAGAACGACAATGACAATGACAATGGGAACGAGTATAAAAACAGGATGAACGAGGTTGACATCCTGACTCAAGACACACGCACGTTGAAAATCTGGGATTACACAGTATTATGACATTACATGCTCGCATTAGGAAATATGAGGCAGAAGAGGAACAAAAAGAAGAAGCCAAAGCTCTAAGCTCTGCTCTTTCTCGCTCACGTTCACATTTATGCTCCTGCTCCGTCTCCTTCTGATACTACTACACAGTTTGAGAATTTGATGCCATTGACACGACTGTAGTCTGAAGTCTGCAGTCACCAACTCGGAGTTGAACTAGTTTGCTCCTACTTTGCTCCTTCATCCTCGTTAACATTGCATTAAAGCTCAGGCACGGAGATCAATTAGAGCCTCATTAAATGAGCAGCACAAGACTAAAAGACATCAAGACATGTTACATCTTACATGTTAGACGTTAGACGTTAGAGGAGCCATCCGTATGACAAAAATGAAGACAGAGAGCAAGACGACATCACCAAAAGCATGATGAGGACCAAGATCAGAGTAATAATTATTATTACGAACCATTTTACTTTGACTCTCAGTTCTTTGGTTCTTTGGTTTCATCTTTCATCAACTTCCAACTACCGACTGAAACTGGACTCATGAAATCTTCATCCTACATCCTACATCCTATTTTCCAGTTTCCCCACTTTTAATTATCCGGATAATTGTAATAATTATCATCAAGTACAAGTATTATTACCACAGCGTGTAAAAAAATATCATCTTGGTTCTGGTTTTGAGTTTTAGGTTTTATCTCAATCTAGATATATATTATTATTTTGTACAGCCTGTTTGAAAAAACAATGGAGAACATTGAACATGTTTTGACAGATTAAAAATCAAGAGTTACTTTTAATTTTTACTAAAGCATCTTCTAAAGAAGGTTAGATTTTGAGCGGGATTCTTTTTCAAAATTCAAAATTCAAAAATCAAAAGACACTGGCAGATAAAGATTGCTACAAGCTTTAGATTTCTACAAATGATATTTTTACATTTACATGAATCTCTGCATTTGCATGTTTTATATGTAAATAAATAAGTCAACATGAGACGTCATTTTCGCTTTGACTCGTTTTAATCTTCTCTCCGTGTCGTCTGTGACTTGTGACAAATGGAAAATAGAGACAATGAAATCTGTGGTGTGTATGTTAATGAATAATATCGATTCAAACCTGGTTGTTCCTAATATTTCCTGTCTCGTGTCTCGTGTCTCGTATTCTCCTAAGTGTGGGCTCTTACGTACATTTGTAATTTATATACGTATTCCAAGTCGGATTCAGATTTGGATTCGGATTTGGATTGCTTTCCACTCTCCTCCTTTCTCCTTTTCATCATCTCTCTTGACTCAGGAGTTACGAGTGGATTGTGGATTGTGAATTCTGGATATGTGAAAGGGAATATGAATATGAATATGAATTTAAATGCACAATAGCTGAAATTCTCTCCTCCGTCATAAATTGTGAATTTAGTAGATGTAAGAGGAGTCACATGTGACTTGATTCACCGAACATTGAGCATGGAGCATTCACGCTATCACTCACCTTTCACTGTCCATTTATAAATATGCGTATGCATAAATTGTACGCAGGATCTCGTCACGTGACAACATTTTGATACTCAAAGCATGTTTTAGTCTGTATTCTCTGTATCCTCATCCTATCAACTTTTATCCATTCCACATTCTACATTCAACATTCAACATTCGAATGCGAATTCGACATTGACACGAGTCAAGAAAGTAGACGGAAGAGAGATAGAAAAAAGATCCGAGTGCTTTTCACTCGACATTTTCCTCCTTTCTTCTTTTCATATTTATTTTGTATTTCTGACAAGTCGTTCTTTGAAGCACAAAGTTCATTTCCACACTCCAAAATCCTTCTACTCTATTCTAAGTCAAGTGTTATACATTATACGGCATATTCTTCACTCTTCACACTTAACACTTGATTTTAAACATACATTATGTTTTGGAAGCTACTAATTTCCTGTTTTTCCTTCTTACAGCTTTTCATGCCCTGACCGTTAACTATTGAACATTGAACATTGAGCATTGAATATGGAATATGGAACACAAAACATCGAGCTTTGATCCGCTGTATTTTATCGAGGACAGCGGCACTACCGTTAGCAGTTTAAAAATCCAAACCAAAAAAGCCAAACAACTGTGTTGACTGTAGAAAAAGAATGAAAGTTTAGTGACTCAGTAAATGACCAAGGAAGTAGAAGTAGACGTGAGAAAATTGTATGGGTGATTTTTGCAAGTTTTTGAATAGTTAGAGCCACTTGTCTTGTTCTTCTTCTTCTTCGTCTCCGTTTTCTACCATTCCATCATTTCCTCACCACTTTCCATTTTGTATCGCGAGGAGTGGAAAACTTGAGAGTTGGACTGTTTCAATCTCAAGTCTAAAGTCTGGAAACTACAAACTACAAACTATAAACTGGAGATATATTGAGCTCGACGTAGACAAGCCACATGCATCAAATTTCAAATACAGGAATCAAAAAGTTGAGTATTGAGCATTCAGCATTGGGTATTGGGTAGACAGTGGATAGTCCCATACTTTTCCATTTCAAGTTTCGAGTTTTGGAATTTGGCATTCGGAACGTGTTGAAATTTGACAAAGTTGTCTAGTGTCTAGTGTCTAGTGTCTAGTGTCAAGATTCTAGAATATAAATGTATGGATATCCGCTGATGTACGTAGATTTATGCCAATTCACCACACACATGCTGACTCTAACTCTGACTCTGGTTCTGACTCTAATGCTGATGCTGATGCTGACACTGACGGTGATGGTAAGGGAAGATTGAGAAAGAAATTGCACAAAAGACCAGGTCGATCACGACCGACAGACTTGTGACTTGTGCCTTGTGACTCGAGACTTGAGACTTGTGAATAGAAAAGAATAAACGTAGACTGACTTTACGTGGACTAGAGTTTAGAGTTTAGACGAGTTGTAGATTTGGCTAGAGAAGTTCTGTGCATTTGAATTGAGAATCGAGAATGGAGAATGGAGAACGACTGCGGTTTTACGTTTTACATGCTAAAGTTTCCGCCGTCATGATCAATATTCTGACATATAAGTCATTGATTCTGTCAAACAAATCCGATGGCTTCACTGTTTTTCAAGTAGCAGCAGTCAAAACTTTTCCTTCTCCATTTTATCCATTTCATTCATTCCTTTTCTCTCTTCTCCCCTCACTCTGTGTACACAGTAAATAACAAAGTCATGTAAAGTACACAAAACATTTCTACTTTCCGATTTTAGATACAAAATACAAAATACACGTCAAAACGGACTGGATGTCTGTCACTGTTACTGTTACTCTTACTCTTGCTGTTTTCTCTATGTTTAACTTGTAGTATTTTGTATTTGTATTTCTATTTGGCAGCAGTCAAGGTAACTTTATCCTTCATCTACACTCCATATTCTACAGTCTACACTTTCTCCATCGATGCATAGACATTAGACATCTCGTCAGTTATTTTTCTACATTCCATTGACATGCTGTTCAGTGTATAGTTTTTCAATTCTCAACTCTCCACATGATACAATTCTACAAAGTACCAAATATTTTCAATGCTCAGTACTCAGTTGTTTTCATTTCACTTTCACTTGTAATAATGCGGAGCGGTGTAACACGCTCCGTGACATGATTTAAACTGAGGGCCTGAGCTCTTGAGTGTAACGTCCAACTGATTGGACGTGAAAGTGCATTGAGGTGGCTTGTTTTCCATCCTCCGTTTTTCAATAGACGATATTGGGTTAGGTTACACGTGCGTCGGGATCCGCATTGGAATTGGCGTTGGTATTGGTGTTGGCTTTGGCTTGGACTCTTCTTGTTGTTGGATAGAGAAAGTGAAAGCTAATAATAGAAGACAGCTCAGTTTGCCCAGAGACTGAGAAAACATGGAGCAAATTTTTTTACCCGTGTACCGTATACATATTACAAAGAACATTATATTGTACACTATCCTGTTTGTTGTAAGTATATAAAATTCTACGTCTCGCCCTACCTGAGAAAAAGGAGACCTTTGTAATCTCCATGCTCCATGCTCCGAGTTCCTTCTATATATGCATGGAGTATGGAGTATGGATCAGAGGAAAACTCGGTGAAGAAAATAAGAGTGAGGAGAAAATAAAAGGTTGTAAAAGAAAAGAGGAGCAAGTGAACAGAAGAGTGGGGAAAGAAGACGAAGGTTATGGGTTACGGGTGGAATTTTCACGGAGGAAAAAGGGCATCAAGATAAGAAGATGAATGTAATCACTTGACTGCCTTTGACTCAAGCTCCGAGCTGCGTTGGTTGCACAACTAAAGGCATTCCACCTCCACACTTGCGTTTGCGTTTGCTCCCAAGTGAAACTCCCTTTTCTCTTTTCCCTTTTCTTCACTTCTCCGTTAGAGTCATTTTTCCTCCTACCATTTACCAACAACAATTGCACCTGACTTTCCTTAACCATTTCCCCCCATATTATCCTGCATATTGTACATTATACACGGAGTGTGTAATCTAATATCTATTCACATCTACATTTTAAGACATGATTAAGCGTAAAATGTGCAGTGTACAATGAGCCTCATACACGTATCTCAACCTCAACTTTAACTCTAATTTCGGGATTGGCAAAAACAAAGTATGCGGGAAAGAGTGCTAATTTTTCAATAAAATTGTATGCCTTATTTAAATGTTAATGCTGAATGCATTTCTTTGTCAATGCTTAACAATGGGTGGAAATTTGGAATTTGGAAGATTGGGTTCTTGTTCTCTGTTACTTTCTTGGATTTTCTCTCCGTGTTCCTTCCGAATCCGATTGGAATGGATGTAAAAGGTCAAATGTCAAATGTCAAACGGAGTGATCATTTTGAAATGTCCGCAATCTCTCTTTGTGCAATGTATAAAGTAATATAGTGTAAAAATAAATGGTATGGAGCAGAAAATTGAAGGTACCTGCTGTAGTGTAAAAAGTACGGCCACATCCGGCTGGTCCACAGTCGCCGTCCACTTGCCATTGCCAATGACGTTGCCATCGTGTCATTCTTAGTTCTCCAGCCAACCAACCACAAAAACCACAACTCAATCTGTCACAGATTCAACTTGTTCCGTCTTCCGTCACATCACATCACATCATTTGATATCAAATATCAAATCATATTATTTAATTTTCTATCCTCCTCCTCATCATTCATACTGAGGAAAAGCAGATCAAAAACACTATATCTACACCATAGGTTTTGAAGCACAAAGGACAAGAACTAAATTTCCCTGGAAACTGGAAATTGGAAACTTTTACATCTTTTTCTTGGATAAGGCGATGAAAAATCATGATCACGACTAAGATTCAAAATTAAGATGAAAGCAAAATGAAGTTGATCAATTTTGGTTGCTATTTCTTGACATTAAAAATTGCACTGAAAATTATACTTGTTTAACTTTCCTCACATAGTATGTTTGTTCATCTTAATTTCAAAAACACAAATGCGTAGTGTAACTAATTTTATATGCTTTTAATTAAAAATGCACTCAAGTTGACAGAAAAATTCGAGATTCGAGGACACTTGGTAATGATGATATAATGATAAATGCAGGGATAAAAACTGTAAGAATTTTTTATTGGTTTATAATTTATATAAATTGTAAAGAATGCGCTGATAAAGAAAATTCAGCTCCTTTCCATTTAAATTCGTATTTGATATTCGTATTTTATCAACAAAATATGCACGCACTTTGCACATAACACAAAATATTATGAGCCTTTGAGCTTTTATCATAATCACCACACCAAACCACACTTTACTCTTTACTCTTTACTTGTTTCTCTTCTTTAGAAAGTGGACTCAACTTTCTTTACATTTTCTTTTATATTCCGGATTCGTACACGCCCTTTCTTTTCATACAGATCCATAAACTTGTAAACGGGCCTATTTGAGATTTGAGATGGTGAAAACGGAACGCCTATCATTTTACACCGAAATATGATTTATAGGATAATGTGTGTGTCTGTGTGTGTGGAAAAGACCATTAAAGAGGAGTAACGAGTACATGTGGGAAAACAAACAGAAAATGTAGATAATTCTGTGTAATCTTGGAAATCATTCGAGTCTGCACTCTGAACTCTACAGTCTACACTCTACAGACTACAGACAAAAGATACCAAAGGATTGATGATGATGATGATTTTGCTTCTACTCGTGTTTGCTCCGAGAAAAGATGAGTAGAACAAATGTAGATTTGAGTAAATAAATCACACGTATAATGTAGAATTTAGAAATGTAGAATGTAGAATTTGGAATGTGGATATCTAAAACTGTGTAAAGAGTAAAGAAGAATGATAGGGATAACTGATTGAACACATTTTACACTATTTACTTTTACTCTTAGGTTTTCCGTAGCAAATCCAAATCCATCCTCCTTTTTATAACAGAAAACCTTTCTTGTTCTCCCTTCTAAATTCGAAATTCTAGATTCACTGTAACTTGAAAAATGAAGAACTTTTATCCTTATTTTATCTCAGTAAATTATACTCTTGTCTTTGTGCATACAGGTTAAAATGCATTTTAAAACTGAGAAAAATGAAGGCTGAATCTGCCTAAATGTTTTTGTATATGTTCAAAAACCACGAGGGGTGAATTTTTCCCCCAGTGAGATAAAACAAAAAAGATAAGACAAAGGTCTCTTATGACCATTTCTTTACATATAGGAATTGTTTAGTGTACATTCTACATTGTACATTGTACATTGTGCATGTGTAATGAAGAGAGTACAGATTTGGGCAGTGGACAGGTTCCCTATTTTTTAATAGTCACAAGTCACAACGTCGACCATTCAACTATGCTATTTTAAAAGTGAGCACCGGAACATAATAGACAGTGGAAAATAGAAACATCCACATCCACAAGCACATGCACATTCCTTTTTGTACCTTTCCACAAGCTCATGATTTTTGTATTCTGTATTATTATTATATGACATGAGATGCACTAGAGTAGGCGTCCGTACATGCTCAATGCACATGTATGCTGATGATATAAGACGTCATAAAATTGTAATATCACCAACTTGTTCCCAATTAGCCCAAGCATCTAGAATCTAGCATCTAGAACCTAGAATTATGCATAATGAGCGGATAAACTTGCGGGTGAGCTGTGGCTATTTTGTAGCCAAGGAATATGGGAATATGGGCAACGGCTAGTTCTATGGTTCGTAGTTGCTGGTTCTATTCAGCATTCATTATCCTAACAAAATCCTTTACTTGCTCAAGGTAAAAAAGTTTACTTTTTTTAATTTTTTATAAAACTCTGATACACTCTGCACTGTACTTTGTAGAGATATCATACTTTTTGGGATAGTGTAAAGTGTTGGGTGTTATCGGTCATCAGTTATCACATGGCATGACCTCGTTCCTCCTTCCCTTACTTTTAAAATGTGTACTGGATTTTTCATATTCATATTCCTATTCATACTCTTGTAATTTCAACAGCAGCTCAACTTTCCACTTATCGCTAATGAAAAATCTACACAAAAGAAAGAAACAAGAGGCCAAAATTCAAAACTCAAAATTCAAAACTGGAAATCTAAAACAAAAACTAGAGTCATGGCCTAAATTCCAAGTTTAAAGTTTTCCTCAAACTTGAACTACCTACAAATTGTTCATTTCTCCCTGCTCACAATCAGTGCTCAGTCAGTTGAAATTTGAATGTGGATGTGAGTTTGAATTTTAATCGCTCGCATCTTCCTGGAATCGGAATCACAAACAGAACCAGAAGAGTCTAGGCTACAAGACATTTTGATTTTTCCTTGGTATTCACAGTTGACAATCAACAATCGACAATCGAGAGTCGACAATTAGAAGGAGAGTATCATAAAAAACAATCTGGAATCTTTTGTGAATATTATCTTGGAACAATTGTTCTCATCAAACGAGCTGAACTAAGCTGAGCTGAGCTGAGATGAGTTCTGAGCTAAGCTCATGTAGTTGGCAAGTACTGAATAATGAGGAGAGGAATGCACAGGAAATAATATGGAAGACGGTGCAGGAGCGGGAGGGAATTGCAAATACCTGGTACTGGTGCTGGTTGATTAATCCCTGCATTTTTAGGAATCGGGAGAGCCAATCCAGAATCCAGATTCTACATTCTAGTGTCTAGTAATGTATAGTCTACGGATGTAAAATGTGCATATCCTTTTGGATTTTTGATGGTAGGCTAACAAAGCTGGTATCAAAACCAGCATAAATAAGACTCTTAGAGCAGTGATTATACAATCCTCATTTCTCTCCTCTTTCTGCCTCCACCATCCACCACTCTTTTCACTCTTTTCACTTTTTTCACTCACTTGAATGAAATGGGAAAAGATTAAAAGAGTTTTTGGCTCAATGGTGAACGGTGAATGGTGAGTTTTGAATTGGTGTGTGTGTGTACTGGGTGTTCAGTGTTCAGTGTTCAGTGTTCAGTGTTCAGTGTTGAGAGTTGAATGAGCAGTGAGGATTGAAAAGCATGGAATGCAAATGAAAATATGCTCAGGTTGAATGTTCCTTCACCGCCATTAAAAATCTAACTCCAAACTCCAACATCCATTCCCATTTGAAAATTGAACATTGAACATTATTCGCTACTTTGAGTTGATAGTTGGAAAAAATAATTTCTTTTTTCGAGAAAAAAATTCCGTCTTAAAAATTGTTGCTATGAGCATTTACCATTTACATGTCTAGTGTCTAGTGTCTAGTGTCTAAGCATTAATGACGGAGTTTGGAGTTTGAATGAGGATGTGAATATGTTTTAAGTATTAAGTATAAAAGGTAGTTGAAAACAGGGAGGACAACTATCTACAAAAATCAGCATAGAAAAGAGTGAGGTTTGTGAGAGTGGTCTTTTTGAGCCTGTAGTCTGAATCCTGAATTAAATCCAGCTCTACCAAACCCACTACTCACTGCTCACTTCTTTCCACTTTCCACTTTCCACGTACACATTACTACAACATATATGTACAGCTCTAAAGTCGTCTGGTTTATCCATTCACTATTCACTATTCGGTCCTTTCCGATTCCTGTCCACATCCGAATTCAAATCCTCATCTCACAAATTCATTTGAATGGACGCCATTCCAAATCCAATCCAAAAAGAGGTAATGCCCAAAAACTTGTACATAATTCTATCCATACCTGCACTTGCAATGCTTAATGTAGACTGTAGACTGTAGACTGTAGACAGACCAACTAACAACCAAATAACCAAAAAGGTTTTTTCCCTTTTCCTTAAAATCCAAGTTTCAAGTTCGGAGTTGAAGAGGGAGTGAAAACTGGAAACTTGAAATGAAAGTGCAAGTGGAAGTGGAGATGAGAGGAAGGAAAAAATGGAGAAAATTTTCTAACAAGAGTTGAAAAAAAAGTCTCGACTAGAAAACTGGAAATCTGGAAATCTGGAAATTGCAAAAATGCTTCTATAAAGACGGACTTAACAGAGAAACACACTTTGGCCTCTCCCTCTCACTCCTTCTCTCTCGCATTTGCTCACACGCAAACAACTTTCTCTTCACTTTTTCTCCTTCTTTTAAGACCACACGGTCCTAGTCTTAATACGAGAAAAAGGGAAAGTATTTTTCCAGGGATGGAGTAAATAAAAATTACATTTCATTAATAATCCCTCTGTGTTGTGTTCCTTGCTCCTGCTCCTGCTCTTTCTCCCAGTTTCTCGCTCCTTTTCTCATCCATTCCTTCCACTTTGCTTCGTTTTCTTAATCCTTTTCTTTTTCTTTTTCTTTTTCTAGAGACTAGTGCTGAGAGTTTTGCATTTTTATTAGAACCCTTCCGAGATTTCTGCCTTCTCTCTCTCTCTCTCTCTGCTCTGTACCTCGCTTGCTCATTTTCCAGAAAATAAGACAAATAATGCAACTGGCAACTCTCTCTCTCTCTTCTGGAATCTCAGCAACTTTGAAAATAACTGGAAAAAAAGTCCTCCATTCCGCACATTACACAACATTACATTACATTATGTGAGGTTGCAAAACACGAGACACAAGACACAAGACAGCACGTAATCTCTATAGTAATGCTCATGGAATAGGGAAACGTACTTAAACACACACAGACTAGAGACTAGAGACTACGAACAAGATTACATCAAGTACAAAATACAAAATACACACAGTTTTAGAAGGAAAAGAAAATAAAGACAAAAAATGGAGAAAATCATTCCTAATCCAATTTTTAAGCCAGAAACTCCAGCTCAGAAAATTCAAAGGATATTCAAAGGCGACATCTCATCGTCAATCGTCAATTGTCCGTCGTCAGCTGTATCATTTTCATTGCGATGAGCCATGCCATCGAAATGATATTTCTAGATTCTAGATTCTACAAGGTAGAGCTACAATATTTTTCTGTAGTATTTTAAAACGCAATAGACAAACTTGTTATAATTTTTAAATTTGACCATTGAAATAGAAAAACTGCAAAAATTTGAATCCGGACTAAAAAAGAGTAAACTTTTGTATGATAAATAAGGGTATTTCAAAAGGACGTCGGAATTTTATGGGTAACTCTGCATTGAATAGTTGAGAGTCGAGATGCCACAGAATATCTAGAGTCTAGATTCTAGAGTCGTTGCCGTTACCGTTGCCGTTGAGAAGGCAACCGCCAGCCAAAAAAGGTGGAATAAAGATGAAAAAATTTCAGGGGGAAAGGAAAAAACCTGACTGCATTCCCATATAAATAGAATTTCTCTCTCTATTTCTTGTTCTTTCTCTCCAGTTCTTTCTGCTGAATTCAAATCAATATTGACACAAAGTGCTGTCATTGAATTGACAAATCGGAAATGGAATTTGATGTGAGCGATGTGAATGTGAATGTGGATGGGCTTTGCTACTTTGTACTTGTACAGCAGAAGTGCTATAAGATGTACGACATTCAAGAACGACATGGAAGATTTGTACATCAAATCAAATCCTCCTCTCTTTTTGACATGTTCATCCTAATTTCTTCACTCTACTCTACACATGTTTTAGGATTTACAATGTACGATGTATAGTGTTTCACTTTGACTTTGACTTTGATGTCAAAAATAAGAAGCATTTTGCACATTCTTACTTTCAGTTTCCAGGTTTCAGGCTTTTAGGAATCATGTGCAAGTAAAATAGTAGCAAATTTTGCTACTATTTTATAGTGGTAATTACTTTTTAATAAAGGAAAAACTTTCAAAATCCTGAGATGATGAAATGTTTTCTAGTTTTCTTGAGTCTTGAGTCTTGAGTCTTGAGCATTCAGAATATTCTGAGCAAATTTAAAAAAAAAAGTGCAAGTCAAAAAAGTATACTTTTTGTTTGTGTAGTTTTTGCAATGGGGAATGTAACATTTTTTTGGCAAGTTTATTCTGCAATCATTCCATAAAAAAGTTGCATCTGCTATCCTATTATTATTACTATTATTATTATTTCATGGCTACTGTCACCTCGAAGACTTTTTGATTTTCGATATGAATGTTTGTGGCTTGGGTAAGGCTTCTCAAATTGTTCGGAATTTGTATTCGTATTTGTATTCAAAGTGGAATTGGAGGTCGGACTCCAATTTGAATTCAGCCCTCATCCGCGCCGTCAACTTGAAATGAAGAAATATGGATTTAGATTTCTGGAGATTCGAGATTCGAGAGGCTCTCTTTTCTCTTTTCTCTCACATCACTTTTACATTTTACAGCATTTCTTAACATGTGCATGTGCCTTTAGCACACAAGTTCTGGTGAGGACAATCACCCTTCCCCCAGATTTTTTGATTACGTTCCCTTAACTTAAAACCAAACCAAACCACAGTAGACCAGGCCGCACAGTGTAAACTATACTCAATGCATTTTACTATTTTACATGACATATAATAATATCACAAGAGCTACCACAACAGTTTCCTCTTGCTCCGTCAGGATGATTTGAAATATTGTCCAAATTACGTACAATATTCAGTGCTCAATGTTCCATGTATCTACAATCTACAATGTATAAAGTACGTCAAGCTCATTTCATATGCAATCATAGGATATTTGTCCCTCCCTCATCACGTACACTCCGCAAATACAAATACAAACACGTGTACAATAAACAATAATAATGCACAGGCTCTCTAATTCTGCTCCAACTCGGACAAATCAAACAAATGTGAAAGAATTGAGTCAAATTTTCAGGCAGAAATTCCAAAAGTATTTAAAATCCAAATTATTAACCAAATTCAATTGGTTCAAAAAACAATTTTAATTTTAAAATACTTTTGAAAATGTAGGATTTAGGATTGTTCTTATTTCCCCTTTAATTTTCCACATTCCACCACAAAACTTGATAATATTTATAAATATGCTGTAGCGTGTATAATGTAGAGTGTAAAGGTTTATCAATTCTGAAATATAAAGTACAAAGAGGAAATATCAGAAGCAAGTGAAGAATGAGGAATGAGAAATGAGGAAAACTGATGAAATAATAATAATAAAGTCGCCAAAGTTTATTTCCTCTGAGACTTGAATTAAAATAAACTACGCTGAGCTAAACTGAGCAAGTTGAACAAAAACTCTGGACTCTGGACTTTGAAATGGTTACTGTTAATTGTTATTGCCCCGGTTAAAATGAAATGAAAAACTAAGGGAATGAAATATTCCATAATATTGGCATAACTACGGAATACGGAATATGGAATGTGGAACTTTTAGAATGCGAATGGAATGAGAAATTTTGAATACTAAATTTTGTCGAACGTCGGTTGCCGGTTGTTCCAAAATATTGGCGATTGAATTGGCAGTTTAAAAATACTTGCAAGTTCTACATTCTAGTTCTAATTCTAATGTAATTCTACGTACTTGATAATACACAAACTCTAGTTTCTAGTTTCTGTTTCAACTATGATTTTTCGCATTCATTACCAAAACTTGGTTTTATTTACAAGTGTCAGGACCGTTTAGCTTCTGGTTTGAAATTGAATGAGCTTTGAGCTTTGAGCTTTGAGTTGGCTGGAAATTAGAAATTGGGAATGGAAGATGGAAACCATTGCTTTTACTCTTACTTTTTGATTACTCCCCCAATCCAATTTATCGCGGTTTAATTAGGCTCTCGGTTAAATAACTCACTTGGACAATTAAAATCAACTGCACTTAGATATTTTATGCATTGTATATTGTACGGATTGTAAGTATAATGAGTAGTGAATTTCAAGTATGCATCAGCTAGATTAAAAATTCTTGCTTTAGATATTTGAATTATACGAGTCTTTTTGACTCCAGTTATAGTGTAGTGAAAAATCATTATCCTTCCTCAGCCTCACTTTCGTTTTCTCCTTCTCTTTCTCTTTCTCTTGGCATAATATAACTTAAAAGGCTTCCCAATCCAAGTCCTAGTCAAGCTTTTTCAAAATATCATTGTTGTTGTAGCAACGGAGATATTAATTCCAATGTCATTTTTCAAAATTCTACATTTGTTGCTGCTTACAATTTACAATATAATAGTGTGTACAGTGTACAATGTACGAGGTGTCTACAAAAAAGAAAACAAGCACGAGAGCCCAGAGAAAATCCTTGGTAATTGAAATGAAGACTTATTTGAACTTGTCACCTTGTTTTTTGTTTCGTATACTGAAAGGGCCAATAGTTCAAAGGTTGAAAGTTTAAAGCGCCTCGCCTTGTTTTCTCTTCGTACCATAGCATAACATAGGCGAATCTGCGTGTATGTATTTACATTATACGTTACAAAGTGCTCATGAATGAATAAAACCTCGCTGTTCCAAACCAAACCAACTCCAACTCGTACCCACTGCTATGATTTTGTACATGCAAACGAAACAATAATATCAGTACAGGAAGTACTGCCATGTCATGTCATTGTCATTGTCAACGGCATTGGCATTGGGAATGTCCTGATACTTGCTATTCCATTGCCATGTTATTATTCTATTTTTACTTTTACTTTTACTTTTTCTTTAGTTACGAAAAGCCATAGCAACAATTTAAAGTAACTAATGTCTGCGTTTGCTTGAACTCTCAAAAACGTTTTTCTCCATTTCTCAGCCAAATATCA
>JAQGBH010002034.1:0-27166 GCA_034698265.1 Sminthurinus aureus
CACCCAGACCGGTTTGAAACTTTCCGCGCGTTCAAGAAAATCATATTCCTGCTTCAAGCATAATGTGAGTGGCCTTAGTGATGAGAAATGAGAGAGGGAGAGGTTTGAGAAAATATGTAGAATATAAAAAATGGAGAGAGATGAAACTGTTACAAGTCAAGATGAAATAATATGTAAAAAACAGTTGTTTTTGTAAAACTTGAAGAGAACTTGACAGGGCAAGAGTTTGGCAAGGTCTATAGGATTTTGTGGGAGCTGCGGTTGGTTTTTATAGGGGGAAAAGGACAGGATTTTACAACAGGTAAATTCTTTTTCTACAAATGAGTCAAGGTGACTCCAAAGTCAAAAGTCAAGTTCACACAAAAAGCCAGTCTTTAGCTACCACAAATTCTCGGAAGGATCAATGTGTGAGCTTAAAAATTGAACACAAATCCTGATATTAAATAATACTGAATACAAAATACATGTACAATGCACAGAATATTACTCTCGACTCTAGTCTAGACAATCCATGGAGGTTTCCATAACTAATTAAATGCTCATCAATTTGTAAAACTAATTTCAAAAATTTCATGGAGGTTTTAACAATTAAATTTTCATTATGGTAAAATTGCTTTTAAAAATTCATTTCCATTTCCTGTTGTCGTCTTTTGGCTTGTAGTTTAAAGTTTTGTGCATACAAATTTTGTTTTTCACATGAGACATGATAATTGTTTTTTGTTTTTTGCCCACTTTTGAGTTAATGGATTTCAAATGGGATGGAGATTTGTCAATTGTCAAGTCTCAATCGTTTGTGTTTAAAAGTACTTAAAAATCAATTGCACAAAACACAGTGTTTCCCCCACATCCCACATCCGACGTCGCATCTTGAATTTCTTATGCAGGTGAAATTTGTTTAATGAGACTAAAATTTTGTTTGTCGACAACGGTGCATTCGTAATTTGAATTTTCATCCCCTCCCTTTATCATTCATCATTTTTTTCAATGGACATTTTACCCATAAAATTCAAGGGTAAAGTAAAAAATATCCAGTGCAAATCCAAAGTCCAAATTCCAAAAACAGAAACAGAAATAGAGACAGCAATAGAAAAGCCAATCCCGTGGAAAAATGCTCCTTTATTTATGAAAAACAAAACAAGAATTCGCAACCGTAAATCAAAAAAAATTGAGTCATGAAATTTAAATGAGCATCTGAAGGAAAATTGAAAGTGTTTCTGGCGTAAAATTATCCAAGTGGAAAATGCTTTGTCTTGTCTTTTCATTTTGCTTTGTTTTAATTTATGCTTGGGCGTTGGACTTTGGGCATTTTCAATATTAAATGTTCAATGTTCATGGGGAAAAGGCAAACGAAATACAAAATACAAAATACAGTAGCGAAAGGAATATGTACATAAATAGAAAATAAGAAACATGATTGAATTTAAAGTTGGGAGTTGGAATTTATTTTTGTCCTCTGGAGAATTTTCTAATCCCTAAAAAAATGTAGCCTGAAATTCCATTGCGTATTCATTTCCTGTTTTCTGTAACTTTAATAATACTCAAAGCTCAAAGCTCCAGGCTCTTTGCACTTTGTAATTTTTACATTTGATTCTTGACTTTTGTAAAATTTTACTGCCTCAAGTTTCGAGCCTAAAAATAACTAATCCTTTTCAATTCCATTGACGATTGACGATTGACGATTATGAAATTTCTTTGGTATTTTTTAAATTCCAACAATTATTATAATTTTACTTGGACTATTTCCATCACAAATTTCATGCTTTTAGCTTGTAGTATTTATTTATGCATGTACTTGGAAATAATATTTTAATCCTCTGTCTTTTGTGTATTATGTATTTTGTATGGTGTTCATGTATTTAAAATTTAGATTGTACGACGCAGCAGCTTTTTTTATCCCGGGTCAAAGTCCACCGTTCAACTTCCAACTTTAAATGTTTACATGTTTAATGTTTAAATTCAACTCTGTCTGACCTCTTCTTTTCTATTTACGTGTTGCCGGTGAACAATGTACAGTGTACATATATTCCTTTTGGGTGGCGTTGAAATCCTATGCCTTTTTCTAATAATTGTTTCATACTTGGGTATACCAAAAAGAATTGAAATAGCCTATTGCTCGTATATATATATATAACAAATCAAAAGACGAAGATACTTAATTGCGTAGTACATCTTTTGCATGTAGTGCTATATACGCAATTTGGCATTCCTCAACCACAGTTTGTAGGAAATACACACAATTAAAGTTTTGTGTCTCCTTCTGAAACGAGTTTCACCAAAATTGAGCATCATGAAATTTTTAACCCTAGAAAATGTCAACGCAACTGGCAAACACCATCGCTTGTGTGCAGTACTGGGTGACCAAGCTCTATCATACGAAACTGCCAACTTGTGGCAAAACCGTTTCATAATTGGTCAAGACAGTGTAGAACATGATTCTATGCCAAAACACAAGTTACTCCAGAGAATATTGAAAAAGGGGATAAAATCATAAGAAATAATGGAAACTAAACTGTGGATGTAATAGCTAAGAAAGGGAACTTGTCACAAAGTACATCGGAAAGCATCCTACGTAATCATTTATTTTTTTAAAAAAAATTGTAGTCGTTGTGTGCTAAAAAATTGACTCCATTGCAGAAACAGGTTGGAGTTGATTGTTTGAGAGTGGATGCTTTGTGTGAAGTTCGATTTGGAGAATTATCTCAACCACCATACAGTCAGGACCGGACTCCAAGCTATTATTATCTGTTCTCAGATTTAAAGAATTACTTAAGAGGAAGGACTTGTACTATTCCGAAGTCATTAAAACATGTATCACGAACTATCATAAGTCCAAACCTACATCATTTTTTTCTGAAGGTATAAAGCCTTTAACAGCCCACCGGGAAAAATGTGTTAAACTTGATGGACTGAAATCTTCAAACTGAATAAAGTATTTTGGTTTGTCTGCCTATTTAAAAAAAATATGGGCTATTTCAATTCTTTTTGGTTTGTCTAAGTATTTATTATTGCATATGCCCAATTTCTAATGTCTAATATCCAAAGTCCAACGTCCGATATCCAAGCATGAAACAAAACTAAGGCAAATAAAGAGAATACAACGATTTTTCAACGTAAATGATACTACACGAGATGTGAGATGCATGCATGCCCGTATCAAAAATTCCCGCCGGATTGGGTTGGGTTTGGATTTATTGTAGCAGAATTTTTCGACCGAAAAGAACAGCTGACTCGCCCGAATTCGGCTTACCTGAAAAATTCAGGCGAAAATTAACGAATTCTGCAGAATTCGGTTGAGTATTCTGCGGTTTTCGGCAAAAATTCGGTGAAATACGGCTTGGTCATTTTGGAAATAAATTCATACCTATTTGGAAAAAAATCGGGTCCAGAAATTTCAATTTAAAAAAAACCTTTCAACTTTTTAAGGAACTATTTGGAAAAAAAACAAATTCATTTGGAAAAAAAGATTAATCCATAAACAAGTAATGGGGAAAATTACAGAACGTTTTTGTGATGATTTTATCCATTATCAATTTCTCAGCCAAACATCAATATTTTTCCACCGGATAAAAAAAGGTTTAGTAAATTCAGACCAGCAGCCAGCAGCAAAAACGTTTTCCCATTTACAATTTTTCAGACTCTATGAAATATAAAATACAAAGATACCGCCATGTTATCATTTACTGCAGGGAAAAATGAACTATTTTGGCATTCTGTCACGATCGATCGCGTGTTAGTCATTGGCATTTCCGTCATTTGATATTTGATACTTTTCATTTCATGTTTCTGGATTCAATTCAATTCGACTTTATTTACGTGTTGAGAAAACAACTCGGTAAAATGGTTGAATTATCAATGTTAATAATTTCAAAAAGGGCAAAGGAGCTCAGGAGTTAGAACTTAAAAAGTACCTATTGAAAAAATTCAGCAGCATTATTTGTAGACTAGAAACTAGAAACTGGAAATGTAAAAACAGGGACAAGTAAAATATATATTTTTTCCTTTGCGACTATTGAATTTTCCTTTGGCTCTTTTTCTCTTTTTGGTTTCCTATATTTTCTCAGCTTGATCACTGTTTTGTTACAAAAGTGGAAAAGTGAGATATTTGATCAATATGATCAAATCATGGTATTTTTTTCTGTTGGTTTATTCTCATAATTTTATTCTCATTTTGCTCTTTCTCACTGTTCCTTTGAGAGGAAAACCAATCCCGACGGGCGGAGTGAATAAACGCTTTGGGATTTTCAACGAAACTGCGTATCCCGTGGATTTGGAGTCATTTTTAAAGGGTGGGACGGAGCGAGATGCTTGTGCATTTCACATTGTAGAATATGCAAAAATCCTGGATTTTTCTCAAGTTTCTACGCCATCTTTCATTACCACCATTTTTACAGTAAAGAACAACCACACCATATTCAGCCGAATGCTGCGTAGAGGGTCTTACATTCCAGGTTTCAAAATAGAGTTGAGCAATCTTCGGCGCGTCAAGTGCATAGCAACTCGCCTCAGATCTTTTTATTTAGGACATAGGACAACATGTCTAAATAGAAAACGGACAGAGTAGCTTTTGTTCATTTTTCTTTGCGGACAAAGTCACACTTGTCTATTTTCAAAACGGACAAAGTATTTCTTTTCCTTTCACTTCGAGCGTGAAAGTTATTTGGCAATTGATATCCTTGTTCTGACGCGACAAATGAAAAATAAACTGGAACAAGAAGAAAATACTAGAAAATTGTTCATATCGTCTTATTTATCGAGGTAATACAAAATGCAAGTTTTTTGAATAATAACAAATGTAAATAATTAATTTATCTACTAAAGTAGCATAATGTCTAATTACTGTGTGAAATTAAATGCATAGTATAATTTACATCATCGATCCAGATGAACAACATCACTTTTTTACAGCAAATATTTATGCAAGTAAAGAAGACAAATTTTCAACACATGCTCAATGCTCAAGTTAGCACACTAAAACTTGCTTATTTTATTTTCAGGTATTTGTAAATTGCAATATTAGTCGTATTTTTATTTTGAACGTAAAGTGACTTCACAACCATTTCAAGATAAAATGCAGGCATGTAAAATTACAGCAATAAATAATAATTATTATTATTAATAAATAATAATTAAAAGCACATAAAAGTTCAAACATTACGAGATTTTAGTAAACAAAACAATCTTAAAATGTAAACTACATGTACGTTAATTATAAATATAAATAAAATAATAATAGTAAAATCCGTACGAGCATTGCATACTTTCATGGCTCATAGTTCATAATCAAGCTCTAAATAAAACATACTTTGTACAGAGAAAAAATCAAACAGCAGTAAAACTACTGAAACACTTGTAAAAAATAAGAACTAATATTTCATTTTGTGAATCATTTTCACTAGAAGCCAGGCAAAATAAAATTCAGATCGGCATGTAAGTCTCACAAGAATAAAAATACATACCAAGACATAGTAGTTGAGAAAATGACATAAAATAAATGACCACTAACGGTAAACATTCAATCATCATCAATAGGAATTCAAGTTTCATTGTTGATTTGCATACAAATACATACATAAAAATTACTGTTTTGTTCATTGTGGCAAATTGATAATACAAAAAAATGGTCTCATTTTCTTTTAGAATTCTTCTTCTCCTTCTGCTCCTTGCCTTTTGGTATTTCATCATAGAAAGAGTGACAATCAGATGGAATCACGGATTTTAAGTCTTGAAGATCCTTGTATTTTTGGTCGGTAATTGGCAGTCGTTCGGAATGGAGTTGAGGAAAGTTCTGAGTGAACACAAAAGATGATGATTTGGTTGCATGAGGCAATTCTTTGAAGTTGTCTGAAAATTTCAACTTGTAGTTTATTTTCCCATCAGGTGTGTATTGTAATACGTGAAGATCTGTAACTTTTGGATCCTTTGGCAATTTTCCGGGACGTATTTCTTTATATTTCATGGTCAACTTGTTGCTGTAGTCCTTAAAAAATTCAAAATTCAAACTTTTGACTCCGTATGGAAAAGGATCATGACGAGCTTGTTCTGTTTTGGTGACGTAATCCGACGGAAGGTGAATATTTTCTCTTTTCAGTGTTCCTTCAATTGAACCATGCACGGAATCAACTTCCATTTGAGTATGACCCTTTTCAAGAATTTTTTGGGTCACTGTCACATTATTTTTTACTGCAAAGTGGTTGAGAGCATTTGATAAAGTAGAATTTCGATTTTGTGAAGCACAACCGTCCGACCAAATTACTATTGGTTTACGAGGTGTAGACAAACAATTTTCTTCTAAATAGTCAATAATACAGGACGAAAAATTAGACGCATCAACTCCTCCTTGAGTTTCATCCCACCAATAACACATCACGTGTTTAGTTCCCAAATTATACACTGAGTAATTGTGATTGGATAGCTTCTGTTTAAAATAGCTTTTACTAGCCAACACATAGGGGCTAAGCTTCACCTGCTCTACATCAACCGTCAAAGTGTAACATTTTCCTTCCAGTGCATTCTTTTTATCCAACTTTTTCTCCTTTCTGCCTTGATTTTTCCTCTCCAGATGTTCTTTTAAAATTGTTTGACTGATTTCATTTTGAGTGGTTGAATTATTATTATTATTATTGTTTTTTGAGGTTGATTTTCGAGGAGGATTTTGGATTTCAGCAGCAACACAGAGATCACACTGGTCTTTTTTAGGACAAAAAACACTCAAATTCATGTCATTAAATACTTTTTCAAAGACGCAACGAGCAAGAGGCTTAACTTCATTTTTCGTACACTCAGAATTATAGAATCGACGAAGTTCCTGTTTTGATTTGATGATTGGTTCCAAATAAGATTTCGTGGAATTTTGTCGAATGTAATGTGAAGGCATTTTTGGAAGCTTATTGAAAAAATTATTGAGAAAACGACGACGATTTGTGAATGAGGTTTTACGAGCTCTTTTATCCTTTTGTTTTTCTTTCTCATTCACCCAATTATAAAGTTGAGATTTTTTTAGTCCTAATGTTGATAAAAAGAAAGTCCTACAAACTTCACTTCTGACACCATCCAATTTCAAATGATATTTCAGTGTAGTTTCTCTTTTTAAATTGGTGACTTGTTTTCTTTTTGCTGGCTCATGGACATCAACAATTGATTGAACGAAGAGTTTTTTTTCTGTCCATGTTTTATTCCAAAATTCAAGAAATAGAGTTGATCTTTCGGAGTCTGAAAATTCTTGACACTTTTTCTTGGCTGCACATTGTTTAGATTTGCATCTGTCACCAATTTTTCTAGCTGGTTTGACTATTTCTTCAGACCTGACTGTATTATCACTTGAATTTTTTTTCTTAATCACATACTCTTGACCTTTCATCCTGTTATCAATTTTGATATTATTTTTCCATTTTTTTGGATCTGCTTTTTTACTTCTGATTCGGGTCTTTTGAATTTTCACACATGCTTGTTCATTTTCTTCATCTTGCATATCAAATAAGGAAGTGCTTGAATTTTCTTGTTCATTTTCTTCATCTTGCATATCAATTAAGGAAGATCTTGAATTTTTGTGTTCATTTTCTTCATCTTGCATATCAATTAAGGAAGATCTTGAACTATCTTGTTCATCTTCTTCATCTTGATTATCAATTAAGGAAGAGTTATCTTGTAAATCCGTATCTGAATCCATATCAATTTCAACAACTGCAAAAAAGTATGTATTAAAAATGTTTTAGCGAAACATAGTAGTGCATATTATTATTATTTATTCATGTTTCGGACATTATGGTCAATTTTTTCCCTAAAAATATTTGACACGCAATTAAAAGCACATGTAGCTTAACAAATTTTAATTTATTTACTTAAATATTCATATTAAATTAATTGTTTTTTATATTTAACATAAAAAGCATTGTCAACTTAAAACTCACGTGCATTGACATCGATTCCTATGGAAGACAGTTCATTTTGTGAAACGATGTCCATTTTTATCCATTTAACATGGAAAATCCATGAAAATTTTGACCAATGCTACTGCTTAAACAAATTAAATAAAAACAGCCATATATTCAAATGTTATACATTTTAGAGGAATATTAAAGTGTAAATATGTATTTACATAGGTAAAAAATTTAATAACAATAATAATAATTACAGTCAATCATAATAAAAATTTACATTTAAGTTTTCAATCATGAAATGTTACTTACCTTACACACACAAAATATTCGCAATGTCAACTGTTGATAAATTATGCAGGAAAATGTATAAATGAGAAGGTAGATTATAATGAAACGACAGAAAAGTGAATATTTTATGATAGTTGATAGTTAAGAAATTAAAAGTAATTGATTCCAATTTCTATTCCAGTTTATTTTTCATTTGTCGCGTCAGAACAAGGATATCAATTGCCAAATAACTTTCACGCTCGAAGTGAAAGGAAAAGAAATACTTTGTCCGTTTTGAAAATAGACAAGTGTGACTTTGTCCGCAAAGAAAAATGAACAAAAGCTACTCTGTCCGTTTTCTATTTAGACATGTTGTCCTATGTCCTAAATAAAAAGATCTGAGGCGAACTGTTTTTCTCCTAGCGGTCGGTCACTTCAACCTCATGAAGCCCTCAACCAGCTACACTCCCCCTAGCTCTTTTGATAAAGATTTAGGGTACAGGTGGCTGGAAACTAAGAAGTTTTTAGGCTTCAGGCTGCATAGCATATTTTTAGTTGTGGCGGACAAAAAGGGGGCGGAAGCGGGAATTTTAAGACCTTGGGATGCTCGCTTAACTCTTCAACGTTTGGGCCTAAAACTGCAACAAAAATACATACTAGTTTATTCCACACCGCACTTGAGCACCAGTATAAATTCGAATTCAAAAGGTCAAATTAAAGGTCCAGGTCAAATTCAAATCCAAGGTCAACCCGGTCAAATTATGAAAGGGTACTATTTTTGTCCCTCTTGTTTCGAGAAACGGACATCAGCCCCCGGACTTGAATTTCCCTTGAACTGCACTGTTCAAAATTTTCCCGCGAAAGAAAAGCAAACAGATCACAGCGCCTCTGCCTCTGGCGGAGAAATTCTGAAACGACCAACACAACCCCAACTTTCCTGCTATGATCAACTCGAGGATTTCTACGAAAAGATAAAATCCAGCTCAAGAATCTGGATTGAAGCTTCCCTTGAAGATGATGCAGGTCTGTTGAGGATTTTGAAAACAGTTCCTGAAAATCCACGACGTACTCAAGACCCGAGATTTTACACGCCGTTTCATCGGAAAAATTCTGTTCCTCTTATGGATGCTGGAGCCTATGCTATATTTTCAGCGGTGAATATCACGCCCGTGGCTGGACATATTTCGCCATGGGCCGTGAGAACTGCTCATGATGGAAGTATGGAAAAGAACTTCAAGGACATATTTGCTCTGAAGGGAGACAACGAGGAGTTGTACGTCCATGGACCTACAACTATATTTACTTTACAAGTCCAGTCTTACAGATTCATCACGTCCAGCGCCGTGAGCCAGGTCAAAAACGGCCTGGAAATCTACACGACGCCATTTGAACCCACTTTGTGGATCGGCATCGGCTTGTTTTTGTTAATCAATGCAACTGTTTCAGCAGCTGCTGTTCTTCTGTGGTCAAAACTGGTCACAGATCACGGTCCAACTGATAATGGGGGTAGATTAGAAGAGGTCAAATTCAAATTCAAATCCTCACAGAGGTCAATGGTACCAATGGTCATCAACTTGTTACCCAGCATTAAAGAAGGACTAGAAAGATTTTTAGTCTTGAAAATGGAGGGAGTTTTTTGGATTGTTCGACTTCTTGTAGAGCAGTGTGATTTGGAAACGCCCGCATTCACACACATCCAGAACCAACAAAACAGGGAAGAAAAAGGCAAATGGACCAACTTTTACCGAACTGTTCTCGCCTTTTGGTTCCCCGCCGGAATCATCCTCACAAATGCTTATCGCGGTAAGTTCAAAGTTAAATAAAGTTAAAAAATACCGAAACAAAAAATTTTTAATTTTAAATTAAATTGTCATGAAAAATCTACGTATTTTCAATTATCAGCGCTCGTCTTGCCCCACACAAAGTACGCAATGGTAGGGGTCAGGGCGTTAGATGCGCCAGAAAACGAAAAATGGGGCAACAAAAGGTAAAAAGGGGCTCAGAAAACCAAAACATTGGCATCAAATTGCAATTTCTGTAACAAAAAGGGGGCGCAAAAAAGTAAAATTCGGACCACCATGTTGAATTTTGAATTGCCCTAGATTTTGCGTAGGGTGCCAAAATTCTAAATTCAAAGGCCGGCACTGCCTATTATTTTTTCTTTAGTTACGAAACGCCATAGCAACAAATTAAAGTAACTAATGTCTGTGTTTGCTGAAACTCTCAAAAACGTCTTTGGCCATTTCTCAGCCAAATATCAACATTTTTCCACCGGATAAAAAGGAAATAGTATTTTGAGCCCACGCGCAACAACTTTTACTTTGGACATACCCCGATCAAATTGATACTTTTCTCACAAAATGAGAAAGTAGTCATTTTTCTTCACAAAATCCAAAAAATTAAAAATCCTAGATTACGAGCGATGCATAAAAGTTACAAACTTGATTTTCGGCACAAAACTACTTTGATCCAAGCCCAACTACATGAAATACCTCGAGTTGAAAATTACCGATTTTTGTGAGCTGGAGGCCGTTTTTTGGGCTTTACTAATTTTTTAAACATTGTTCCTGGACTTAAATTTTTTTGCGTTTTTGGGAAAAACTGCCCTTTTAAACAAGTAGAAAAACAAACTTAGTCTCGAAAAGTTCACTTTTATACTTTGGCTGCAATGATAAATAACGTGCCATTTTAGGTTAAATTAAATGATTGAATTTGATTAAATTCTAATTGTGTTCATGTGACCACTCAAAATGATTCTCTCGACGTCCTGAGTCTCAATTTACTAACGACTTTTGTTTTTTTTATTCGTGAGGCCTTCCAAAGTAAAAATTGTTAGTACCTGTTCAAAATATTCGCTGGTAATTTAGGAAAGTGAAATTAGTCTCACATGACAATATCACAAAAAAAGTAAACCAGATTTACTTGCTAAATTTCAGAGAATTTGCATGCAAATTTCTTTGAAGTGCGAAAAAATTGTTGAAGTCGTAACTAAAGGGATCTGTGATTTTTTCACATTACTTGTTGATTTTTGGTTTAGGTATGATAAAAACGGATTACACACTGTCTTTCCCTTTCAACACAAAATGGAAGGATGCAAATGAGCTGATTGACCACCATTTTGGAATAAAGTTGACCCCAACTGGAATGGTTTTATTTGACCCAGAAGTCCAGTTCCCACGTGGATTTGACACAAATACCTACTTCAAAATCTTTTACACCCGAGCTAATTTTGATTGTCCAGAGGATATGGTGCCCAAAGAAAGTGTTAGACGTAAAGGATTGCCCACTCAATTTCTTCACCCAACGTCTAAAGGAGGGCAATATTATGAAGGCTTTGAGTGGCAGAACCCGCCAAATGAAGAACTAAGTGCGCCATATTTTAAGTACGGAGTTGACGAGGCAATAAGGGGTGCGCGATTTGAATGTTTGCATTCTGAACCCAACTGCAATGCTAAAATTTTAGGGGGAATCCCATTTTCAGAATCGGAATGCACTGATGTGAAATATTGTCAAAATTTTTATAAAATGCTCACACTCTTCTTTCACACTCATCTCACGTGCCCTCGAGAACTGAGAGGTGTGATTCAAAAGCAGATGAGTGTGAGTCCTCTCTCAATTCTAATCACACCAGAAGAGGACGTTGATTTCTATTGGTCATTTTTCAAAGAGGCGATGGCGGCAAACAAATCAAAATCCATCATAAAATTCGCTCGGAGTCCGAAATCCGCTAGTTTTTTAAAAACACGACTCTATCTCACAGTCCCTCACGGCATCGACCTACATCATCCCGAAATCGTGGCAGACAGAGTCAAAACTTTGATCAGTTCTGGAATTCTCCGGCTGTGGGAGAAGTGGAACAAAATACGATATCGATTCAACTTTGGAACCAACAGTGAAAATTTTAAAACAAAACCTGTCATAACTTTGGATCCCGATTCAAAAACCGGAGGAAAATCATCCGCAGCCTCTTTTCTTACGGAAATGGACGAAGAAATCCCACCTTTTAAACCGCTATCCTTCGTTGACACGGACATTTATCTAGTTTTCTACGTTTGGATGTGTTTCGCCGTCATTTCATTTGGCTTTCTCTTTGTGGAACATGTTTACAACGGGCATTTGTTTTTGGCCAACTTGCGGATTTTTCAAATACTTTGGCGGTTTCTCAAAAATGTGAGTATTTGAAAATTTTATATTCAACTTTTTGTCTCAAGAATACAAAATTAAGGACAACATTTTAAACTGAATTAAATTTAATATTTTTGGCTTTTAGGATGCGAACCAGACTATTCTAATCGTCCAACCATCTGTGCACAATTAGTCACCCAGCGGCCAAATTTGGAACTCGTTAGAAGCGCCTCCTAGCGGCCAAATTTGGAACTCGTTAGTAGCGCCACCTAGCGGCCAAATTTGGAACTCGTTAGTAGCGCCACCTAGCGGCCAAATAATGATGTGCCCCCAGTTCTTGATGAGATTGAAAAAACAGGCTGCTGGATTCAGCTCTGTGAAAAATATCAATAGTAAATATGAAAAATAGCATTTATTGAGTAGTTCAAAAATTTCGTTATCACGGATTTTACCCTTTTTTGTAAAAAAAATGAGCATTGACCTTATTTACAATGCGCCAAACCTCTCAATTGTTTTCCCCTCTTCAGTTTGCTCAAAAATGGACACAATTTGACGTGCCATTTTACACCAGCCGGCTCTTTCCTGTTCAAGAAGTACAATGAATACACTAGATTCAGCGAGTAAAAATTAAAAGTCGTCCCCAGTTGAACAGAATAAACATGATGAAATTTGGTGTGGACATTCTCTCAAATTTATGAAACTGTCCAACTTTTACACTTGAATTTTGAAAGGATTTCACTTGTTTGGTTATTTCCTTGGCATCTGAAAATTTGTTGAGTTTTTACCAAAAAATTAGCTGTCGTTTCATCTGCATGAATTTTCGAGGAATAGCGAATGTTTTATCGTACAAAAGGATGAAAACGGGTGAGATTACAAAAGTTGTCCAGGTGCACAATCCTGTGATGACTATGGAATGCTCATGTTCTGACTCTTGAATCCGAATAGCACCGAATGCCATCACAATGGCGGCACCGATACACGCCATTTTTAGTGCAAATATAACTGAAGAAAATCCTCGATTAAACAGCTGAATTAGGATTTGAATCCTTCCAAGTGATTTGTAAGAGCTTTTTAAAATTTGAGATTGATAATGACGCCGATGACGATCATCGTTTCTTTGATTTTTGAACCACCGACTGAAAAAAAAGAAGAAAATGTACGAAAATGAGAAAAATACAGTCCTAAATATTTTTCCGTGTTTAACATGAAACTTTACCTCAAATTTTCATGGATGCGGGTGAAAATCAAGTCAATTTTTCAAGAAATAAATGTTGAATCACAACTGAACTTATGATGTAGAGAAAAACTAGTTGGATCATCAGTGACAAGGCAATTGTAAACCAATTATGATACTCGTGACTCAAAATGGTGTGAAAAAGATAAGTTCGACTCAGATCAAAGACAGATAGAAGAAAAACAGAAATGGTAGTTTAATAACCAAAAATTGAGATGAGGTGCGTGAAAAATTATTGAATTGAATATTCGCGCCAGCTCCAAAATCCTCGTTGCCCTTTCCATTTCAATACTGAAAACACGTACAAAATAAATCCAATTGTCAACCTCATTCTCATTTTATTTTGAAAAATTGGAAAGCGCTGAAAATAATGACATAATCAGTAAAAATCAGCTTACTTTTGTTATCATTTGGTCCGAATTCTAGTTTCGTTTTAGATTCTGATTTGAATTCTGATGAATCGGAATCGGAATCTTGGAAGATCTCATTGAAAATGATTGTGATTTCTCTTTGATTCCAAAACAGTTGATGATAGAAGACAAACGGTTCCGGTTATACAAACTACAAACCCGTGCACAATTAAATGCTCCAGATTCACATCCTTTTCCTTCACACCTTCGAAACTGTTCCAAACTGTTTGAATCAACCGAATTAAAATGAAAAGGCCGTAAAAATAGAGAAACGAGAAAATTAACAGGAAATTTAGCCACTTTCTCCATTTTGAAATTTGGCTCGAGATTTTTCCAGAAACTTTGTTTACGTCAAGTGGCACAATGAACAGTTCTGAAGACAGCCAAATCAACTTGAGTTGATAATCAAATTCTTCTTTAGTCAGCATTTTTCACAGCTGTGTTCTTTTGATTCTGTTAAGCCTTTGACGTCAAAATGAGGAATGGTGAAATTGACTGTGTTATTTTTTTTGGAGTTTGGACTGTTCATGCTGGTGTCGCTAAGCAACGGATTTGTTTTGGATTTCCAACTGCCGTTAAAAGTACGAGTATTTACTGTTCTGACTTACTTTTGTCTGTCGTCATTAGAACATCGCAGAAATGGGAATAGTTTACACCGCCACTTTACTGAGTTTGGAAAGATAAAAGCAACTAAATAATTAATCGTATTCGTAAATATTTTGCTAATGGCTTGAAAGCGTAATGCGGATGTTATACGGTGGATTCTATTGGATAAAACATGTTTGATTGTATAAAGTACCGGAATATTCACACAACTCTTTACGTTGTGAAACTTGAAACTAAAGTTAAATTCATAAAGTGTACAATGTACACTTTAGAAAAAAAACTCTAGACTCTAGACTCTAGAGTCTAGAGTCTAGAGTTTTTAGCTACAGGAAATTTTAGCCAGAGAAAACGCGAGAGAAAAGAGGAGGAAATCTCATGGTCATGGTCATTGTGAATGCAAGTTCGCAAGTTCAGTTCTCTACACGGCGAACGCACAAGACCAAAAGCTTCTCTTTATTTTCTTTTTGGCTCGAGTCTCGAGTCTGGACTCGCCATTTGACGAGTACAGTCGCCGCATAAAACACATCCACCAAACGCCTGTATACTGTATACTCGCTCGCAACGAGCATTACACAGTTCATTTTTCATTCGCAAAGGCAGAATCGTTTCAATTCTAACAGAATTTAATATTTGTCTCACTCTCAAAGCTTCATTTGATATTTCTCATGATTTTTAAATGCAAATGAAAATTACAGCTCAAAGCTCAAAGCTGCAGTCACAGTTTAAAGCGTGCGCAACTGCTGTAAATTTAAATTGTTGGTAAAAAATGCAATTCAAATTACATAAAAAGTATAACAGATTTTATTGTTAGTTTTTACATGTACAGTGTACAAGATTTATCGTATGTATTTACGTGATGAATTCGATCGAGTTCTGTCTACTTGAATCCACAAGTCACTTTTGACTTTTGGGTTAAAACTAAGTTTTGGAGCATAGACAGAAGATTTTGCCGGCTTATTTTGTTTCGCTTCTCATGACTAATAATTCAAGTAATTTTTGGATTCTGGATTCTAGAATCTAAATTTCTTCAAAAAGTTAATTGTTTTTGCCAAATTTCGTTCCCGCTCACTTGTGAAAAATTAAAAGGATGAGAACTTGATTCCATTTACTAACACTTTACAAAAAACAGTAAATTTCTATAAAATATAAAATACCAATCTGTTAATAAATTAATAAACTGTTTGTAACAACCCTAAAATGAGTTGGTAATAAAAAGTTATATCGTACAGACCTTGTCCAATAATTTAATCATTGCTATGCTCCCGCTATAATTATGCGGATGACTGAAAGGATCACAAACTTTGGACATAAAATCACCAAGGTTAAGTTTACCATAAATACTAAAAGTTTTAATCTGTGGTTCTCTGTTGTTGTCATGGTTTTGTGCATTTTTATTTGTATGTTGTTTGTAAAATTTTGGACATCAAGTATTCAGATTCCAGATTCAAGATTTCAAAATAAAGTTAAAAGGCAGGAACTGCAACGACTTGAAAAGTTGTATTTAACTTGCATTTGTAACTTTTAATTTTCAAGCCATAATCAAGAATACAAAATGGACCAAGAACAATTTGAAAAAAATACAAGTGAAATCGAGTCACAAGGATTGAATGAGAAACGGAAAAAAATTTCAACAAAGAAAATTCATAAAGATGGACGTGATGCTCCGTTGTCACCGTTGTCACCGGTGGAAACAGTTTTTGGTCATCATGTGGTGAGCATATTAAAATGAGTTTATTTTACAAGTTGGAAATTCGACTATTGTCTTTGATCATTGATTTTGTTCAAACTTGAAAAACTTGATGATTATTTTATTAAACTATCAATTAACTTTTGATTTTTCGATTCCAAGAGTTTGTAAATTGCATTATAGTTATTATTAATCATTCGTTGAAATGTTTACCTTGTTTCTGTGATTTTCAGTTGGCCATGCCGATTTTTGAATATCTCACCGAGAAAGACCTTTTGTCTTGCCGCTTGGTCAACTCCAGTTGGATTGAATTTGCCACACACGTCCTTTGGAAAAGCAACGATACAATTTCATTTTCCATCAATAGAAAGTTAGTCTGACCTCTGACCTCTGACCTCTGACTTCCGACCGCGGCTCACGTAGCCAAAGTTTTTTTTGCAAAAAATGGCGACTGAAACTCAAAAACAGATGGCGCCCCTTTTTCCTGATCCTGTACATTGTACATGGGTTTCTTGATTCGTTGTGTGCTTGATTTCCTGAGGTCAGATGTCAGAGGTCAGAAGCTAACAAGATTTCGTCATTTGTCAAGTTCCAAACTGTTTCACCTTTTTTGGCGGCACGAATGGAAAACTTTGGATACGCTCACAGATCTGTTGAGCAACAAAGGAACAAAGTTGCCAAGCAATTCAAAGTTATTGCGAGGAAAGTTGTTCCCGCGTAATAAATTTGTATTTTATTGTGGAAATTTGGAAAATGTGGATGCTCAACGGTTTTTCTCTGAGTGTGGTAAGGTGGTCAAAAATATCCAAATTGCCTTCCCCAGCGATGTGAGGGATGAAGCGCAGGCTGCTCTGGAATTAACAGACTCGAGGATACTTGGCCAGATTTTGTCTCATCACCTTCCGAATCTGGAAAGTTTAGACCTGGATTTTTACGTCAAGGACTATGAATGGTCTGGACACCAACGTGGTTTATTTCCACCGGCACCGGATTCCAAGGGACAAATTAAACTCCCAAATCTAAAAACTCTCATGTACAACGCTCATGCGACTGGTGATGACCCCCTCTTGCGGCAACTTTTGGTAGCTGGAACAAATCTGGAGCGAGTTTATACCGTGGACTACACTTTTTTCCTGATGGACTTTTTGCCCAACTTTATTCAAACTGGAAAGGTAAAATGCATCGCTGCCCTTTATTTTCAAACAGAAGATGAAGAACTGGAAAAGTTGGAGGAATTGGCCAAGCACAAGCCGAAACTTCGGTTTTTAGATCTCAACAGTTTTAGTGATGATCTAACAGAATTTTATAGGAAACCAGAATCCCGCAGAAGAGCGTCTGCCGTCTTAAGTCAAATCCTCATGTCCTCAAGGAAATCTCTGGAGGACCTGGATAATTGGGGATCCGTTGGATTTCTTCCGCAGCTCCAGTTGCCCATTCTTGAAAATGTCAAGAACATTACACTGTCAATTCCAGAACTAAGTCAGTCAGTCATATTTCACCATAAAAACAAAACTGAAAATGACTACTTCTTTTCATTTCTTCCTCGAGGGGCCACTTTCTCCAGGAATTTCCCACAACTTGATTCCGTTACAATTCAACTTCAGTTCATTATGCCTGATGATGAAACTGCAGCAGTCTGGTGGACTAAATATTTTCCTACCGGTACTGGCAAAAATACCAATACCGAAACCAATGCCGATGACACTGTCCAAGTTCCGAGTGTAAGAGAACTTCATCTTGGATTTCACTGCCCACTTCTTTGGATTGAAAAATTTGGGGAAATGTTCCCAAATCTTGAGATCCTGTCAGCTCCAGAGCGCAGTCATTTTCCCAGTTTATCTAAAATCCTCTGGACAAGGTACAAAAAGCTCAAGGATTTGACTGTCCACATTGACTTGGCTTCCCCAGACAACTGTCACCCGGCTCTCGACTCTTGTTTTACTGGACTTTCTCCTGACGAGTGCACAGAGCTTGGGACATTTCCACTTTCCACTTTGGAGACTAGAGCACAAAACTACAGATGTGTAACGTCACTTTTAAATTTGACAGGTGAGATCCGTTTTCATCTCTTAGCCCAAAAAATAGCCGATTCTTTTAGCCAGAGTAATAGCCGATTCTTTTAGCCAGAGTAATAGCCGATTCTTTTAGCCAGAGTAATAGCCGGTTATCTTAGCCAAAAAAATAGCCGGTTCTTTTAGCCAGAAAAATAGCCGGTTCTCTTAGCCCGAAAATAGCCGGTTCTTTTAGCCCAAAAAATAGCCGGTTCTCTTAGCCCGAAAATAGCCGTGTCTCTTAGCCCAAAGAAATATTTAAAATAATAATCATAATAATTGCAATTATTACTGTTGAAATTAATTAATTAATTTCAAATCGTTGTGTCGTCAATTGGAAGTGTGTAATCTTTTGACATTTGACTGACCAGAATTGCAGACACTGGAAATCGTTTTGGTTTTAAACTCCAGCGTTTCTACGGACTACGAGTGTCCAACAATTTTGACTCCTCTGACTGGAATACTTGTGTTCAGACCACTGGAGAAGCTGCAACACATTTACATTAAAGGCGGACGTCAATTGACTTATAAAGTCAACAAGTCCCGTAAGTCTAAAGTCTAGGTGCTACTCATATTTAAAACAGTATTTAATTTATCGTGCTCACAAATCACAAGATTCAAAGATGTTTGTGTTTGGTTTGTTTATGTATTTTTGTAGGAATCATGGACACTTTTGAACCAATGGCACCTTACAAAGTGAAAATACTAAAAAATTTGGAATATTCCTGGACCAGAAATTGACAAACCTCCCAGACTCTACACTCGACACTCTCAGACTTATGAATTATGAATATGAAATATTGATCGATATCTAATACAAATTATTATTATTATTATTAAATAAAAACTGCTTTGCAGAATTTGCAAGTAAATAAATACAGACGAGAGGATCATCTCGTATACATAAATTAAAAGCATTTGTCCAAGTGTTAAATTGAAAACATGTTAAAAGTGTTACTTTTGCATAAAACGTGTGAACAGTGAAAGGCGCTTGCAGTTAAAGTAGCTTCAACAGCGAAGAGAGAACTGTTGAGAAAATGTAGAATGGGCGCCATTTCTTTTTCTCGGCGCCATTTTGTTTACTTAGGATTATCTGTTCAACATTCAACATCTTCCAAAAATGTTGTAGGTGAGATTGCCCATGAATTGAAAAGCGTAGTCTTCACAGATCCGATTCATCATCTTGTTCATCAATTTCCGCGGATGGTCAGCGATCTTAGAATACAAAGACGTCATATGAATTTCAAAATATTTTAAATCTGCAAGAAAACAAAACAATTCATAAAGAACGATCATGTTCAGAAATATATTATTGAACAATTTACAATAATTCTGTTTCCGCATAAGGCTTCATTAAATTTCAGCGAATATTGACGTTTGATTTTTGACATTGCCAATTTGAAAATATTTGCCCAAGTCAAGTGCATAATTTTACCTTTTAGATCCAAAATTGATGGACTATTCCGATTCAACTTTGAATGAGGAAATTTGGCTTCATCTCCCTGTGGCACTGGCTCCATCTGGTACAAATTGTAAAGACGAAGACAATCTTTCCGTGACAATCCTAGGACACACGAGTCGATAGCTGGAAAAGCATTTGCTTGAGTTTGAGCGTCCACCATTAACTCCAAAGACTCAAGTTTCGGAAGATGAGTCCAGATGGCTCTGCCTACTTCCGGAAAATTATAGTTTCCCTCTTTAACCTTGAAATTCTTCAAGTTTGGACATCTGGCGGATATTTGAACAATTGATTCTCCATTCATTTCCCTTCCTGTAATTATGAGAGTTGTCAAAGTTGAAAGATCAGGAATTGCACGAGAGGCAGTGCTGGTCGTCTGCACCAGGGGCCAGAGGTCAAAAAGGCCAAAAGGTAGCCAAAAAGGGGCCAGAAATTTAAAATAAAAGAGCCAATTCACCAGGGCCGAAAATAGTTTGGTTAGACACTGGTCAGCGCCATCTTGTGGGAAAATTGTCCACCATGGATTTTCCAAATCTAAAAATAAAAAACAAAAAATTAACAGAAGCATAAAAATTGTAAACCATGAAAAACAACCTGACAAAATACAAGAATACACCAAAATAAGGGAGAAATTGGAAAAAAAATAACTCACCAAGAGTCCGTAAAACCGGAAAATTTTCCACAAATTGAAATCCAGAGGGAAGAAAAATGTCTGATGATTTGCCGTAGATCGTCTGGGTAATTTTCAAGTGGGCGAGTTTGCTGAATTTTGGGAGTTGAAGATTCCGGAGAGATCCGACTACATCCATCGTCAACTGTTCTAAACCATTTTTATTGGATTCAAAGAGATCTGAAAGGAAAATGGCGGAAAAAGCCAAAGCGCGCGGTGACTTTTTGCCGGCGTCAACGCATAAATTCAGCACCTTTAACTTGAACACCAGAGAAGCTGCAGGATTTTCTTTGATTTTGGACAAAAAATGCGCCGTCAGCTTGATTTCCGCCATTTTGACACAATCAAGTTTTCCCAGTGACTGAAGAAACTGGAAAGTTTCAATGGATTTGTAACACTCGCCTGTTACTAAAGGTTCAATTCTTTTTAAATTTGATGAAGCCTGGATAAGATCAGTGACGATTGTGGTGAATTTTGAGAACATGGACTCATGAAGATGGAGGATTTTTAGACGAGGAAATTGCATTTTTCCTGTGGATTTTGCTCCTTGACATTGCTTTGATGCTGACGATGCTGATGACGACGATGATGAACGCGGATTTTTATTTTCAATCATTTCAGTTTTTTCCTGGGATGAAAATGGAAACGGGAACAGTGGAATTTCAGCTGACTTTTCAAAGCTACGGTCCTTTTCGTTTTCCCAAAGTTGTTCATTTCTGAGTTTTAGACAGGTGATATTCTGCCCAAATGTGGAAAGGAAATTAATCCAATCCGCGTTGCTAAAAGTCCACCAGCCAACTTGATCAAAGCGGTAGTGAGCGCATGGGAAGTTTTGTGCGGCGCCAAAATGCTCGATAAATTCCCTTAGGCTTGTTCCTCTTTTTCTACCGCAGACTTTAATCGCTTGATCTGGATTTGAAACGTGTTTGTAGCAAAAAAACTTAATTTCTAGGTCAGCTCTTGATTTACACACGCAACTCGCAATTGCATTCCACTGGCGATTGACGGCGCGACAATAAAAGAGGCTTTTCAAATCCAAACACTCGTGAATTTTCATGAGCATCTATACGAAACAAAAAACAAACCAAACCAAGTAAAGTTTATAATACGATATTTTGCATTTCCAAAAGATATTTCTTTTGTCAGATGAATATCAAGCAACTTGTAAAATTGTAAAAAATTTCAGTTTATTTACCTCTGGCGGCAAAGATTCAAATGACCGTTCCCATAGCAACGGCAACGGCAGCTGAAATTTCATCTGATTGAATTGCACCTCCGTCTCGATTTCCTCGTCCATCGCACAGTTTTACAATTTTCTCCAAATCCCTGTGATTGCGACGGGACTGTTCTGGTCTTGTTATCTGTACTTTTAAAATCTACAAGAAATGTAATCAGGCTCAAAACTTGACAGTTTCGGGTGAATGATTGATAAAATTATAAAAGAAAAGTGGAAAAAAGTAGAGGGAAAAAATATTTTACGATTTAGCTCAATTCTGAAATTCAGAATTCTGAACTTGGAATGGTGAGTAAAAACAAACTGGATAAAATGTAAAATATTTACGTAGTAAAACAAAAGAGGCTGAGCTGGAGAGAGCTTTTTCCTTATTCCCCCTTTTTAACAATTTCCCCTTCTCTTTTACAAATTTAGACATTATCCATTGCCCATTGTTCTTGACAACTTTTATATTTTATCCCAAACCTTTTCCTTATCCGATTATCTGATTCAGACTTGTAACATAAATATTTTAATTTGACTCAATGCTCCAGGCTCCACATTCCAGATTTCAGGTTCCAGGTATATGGTACATTTTACATACATTGTGCATAAAAAGAAGAACAGTTTCACGAGTCCCTTTCCAATTCAAGTGTACCATATGAAGGGCAAATGAAAGTGTACAAAATAAAATGCTGGATAAAAAGTCTGCGTTCTACTTTTTCATCGGAAATGTATGATATTTTTTAACTTGCTCCTGCAATACACTAGACAAAAGACAATAGACAACAGACACTTTTATTTCCTTTTCCCTCAATACTAAATAAACGATAATTATTTTGATTACTTTGATTAGCACCGTCACATCGCATATCAAAAATAGGATAAATTACGCTCATATTTTTTCAGCACATTCAGTTCCAAATTCCAACTGAACTGAAGTGCGGCAAAAAATAAATGAGGCAGCAATCAGAAGCAATTAACAGTAATAAAAAGTTAATGCGTCAACGTTGAACGTTGGACGTTGGAAGTAGCTGAACAAAGCTCTTTGATAGTCATATCCAACTCGGTTATTTTTACCTTCTGGATCGTGGAATAAGAGCAACTTGACTATTGACTATTGACTATTGAACTGTGATAGCTAATTAACAATCAATGAGTCCACGAGCTGACTGGAGTTACTTTTGGCTTTTGCGGCTGCTCGTTCCCATTCATCCTTCATTTCTACTCGTTATTCATTCCTTGCAACTTGACTTTGTGAATCCTTTCTTTTACTTTTCCCATTTCCATTCTCCGTATTTTGTATTTGACTCTCAGTGCTAAATTTCATTCGAGAATTCTAGAATCGAGAATGTTCACAAAACTGACATTTAAATCTCTCGGCCTCTACTTTAAAATTACAAGAATTATTCATTCACTCCCGTTCAAATACCAAGTTCAGTTTGAAGACGGCTCTGGATTTTTGTACCTTCCTCCGGGGAAAAAAGTGTATATTCTGTGGATCTTGCAGGAAATTCTGGTATTGGTCTACAGTTTGAACTTGTGGATGAGTTTCATACGCGGTTTCTTTTTCGTGCAAGTCTTAGACCCAATAAGAATTGCGATGGATTTCCTCTTTAGTTTTTGCTTTGCCATCATTTTGATTCAGCAACTCTGCGTCATTTTAAAGATGGATCAACTCGTTATATTTTTCAATTCTGTTTTCCAATTCCATCGGACTTGTTTTGGTAACGGTCAAAGTCAACTCTGAAATTTAACCATATAAAAAAAGAAAAGAAAATTGTTGATGAATTGAAAATGCTTTTGAGTTTTGAGTCCTATAGTATTTAAGCGGTATTTGGGCCAATCTAAAAAAATCACTGAATTTTTTCCAACATGTCTCTCTGTGAGCAACTCTTTGACTCAATGTTTTAAGTTGGAGCCAAAAACAATTTTGTCTAGTTAATACTAGTTATCGAGCTGGAGCGACTCAATCACTTGAAAATTGCATTAAAAATAGAATTTATTTTAGAGCCACTTGAACAAAACCAACTAAAAATATTTAGACTTTCGTCCCAATGCCGAAAATGGCCGAAACAGGTTAATATTTTGTAGATAGGCACAGATTTTGAACCAAAATAGCTTCCTTAGTTGTTTTTTTTTAATTTTCATGGCCCAAACGACTGCAGAAATGCCAAGGGCTCTTTCGCTTGAACATTATTCGTGTTTTTTGTAGAAAAAGTTTTTGGATCGAGCACCGTTGGCCTGGGAAAATACGAAGACTTTTCTCAATTTGTCATCACTCTGTTTGTCAGTTTCGGCTTTTTTGCTCCTCTGCCATTCGTCGGCCTATTTTTCCTAAATCCGGACCACCCGCGTTATCTTTATCATCGAATATTTTATCTACCCCAACACAAAAATTGGTGGACTGTGGGATTTTGGTTCATCGTCGAGTATTACATTTTCTTTTCCAGTTGTTTAACTCTTTGCCTCTTTTTCTTCCTGATTGTGATCAGCACAAACTGCACCAATTTCTGGCTAAAAGTTAGTCGGCCTGTTCAGTCGGAAGAGTTTTCGTTTCACCGCCAGCGGAAAAGAGAGATGGCGCTTGGAATTTTCGGATCCTTGAGAATTCTGAACACGCTGTCGAATAATTGTCTGAGTTCGTTGACTTGGCCCGGGTTTTTATTTCTGCTGATCGGTCTAATGAGTTTTGGGGTTTACGGTTGCATCAAACTTCACGGGGCTTTCGTCATGCCCTTTTTCCTCATGTTTCCAACATGCTTCTTTGGCGCTGGCGTAGCATGCGCAATTCTCTTCACAATCGGTAAGGGTCAAGGGTCAAATGTCGAAACAAGAAAATAAACAGCATTCCTTTGACTTTCTTTAAACTGGTAAAAGTAGGAAATGATTCATTTTAATTTTTTCTTTTTTTGCAGTTGGAAATACATTTGGCTTCTCCAAGAATTTCATTTTGATGTGGCGATCGGAATCTCAAGGAAAATCAGAGACAGCCGAAATGAAGCCGCTGGTTCCATTTGGGGCAAAAGTACTCAATTTATTTGTGATGAAACGACTGGGATTTCTTCTAATGATTTTGATCGTCTCAAATGTCACCATCAACGCCCTTCTTCTGCATTGAAACAAATCCAAATATCAAAATGGATCCAAAATTGGTTTTAACATGAGCAAAAGTTGTAAAATTGGACACTCTCGATCTCAATCTATCTTCAGACCTCAAAATTTTCAGAGCTCTATTTATTTCCACGGGAAAGATTTGAACAGGCTTTGTATTTCAGATTTCAGCAAAGGCAATCGTTTGAATACTTTTAGTATTTTTAGCCTTCAACGTTGTTGATTGTGAATGTCCAAAGTCCAAAGGAGATTTATTACCAAGGAAACTGTGCCCTGGAAGGAATTACAGTGTTTGTGCATTGTGCATCCAGTTTCAAAGGAAATGATTCTCAATTTTACTATTTGGCTATGTGAAGGATCCGAACGACCAAATATTTTTATTATGATGTGGACAAACTTGAAGGAGTTAATCTTGAGTTTGATCTTGGCGCGCATGTTTAATAAGCAACGTTCAAATGTAGCAAGATTTCAGTATTTCTCAATTTTTACATAGTTGCATAAAAAACATTGATGAAGAATCGCAAGAGCTTCCGTTTGCTCTCTTCCGTTCAAGTAAACCTGAAACCTGAGCTAGACAACTCTGCCTTTTTTTTGCCAAAACTACCAAAAATCGCCTGTCTGTGAGATATTTCCGTTTTCGAATACAACCTCAGCCGCGAATGATAACGTACAAAATACAAAATACAAAATACAAAATACGAAACAAAATCCTGGTTAAGAAAGTCAGTGTTCTACGTCCCTCTCAAAAGCATGATATTTTTTAACTTTTCTCTGCAGTACAATAGGTAAAAGGCAATAGACACTTTTATTTCCTTTTCCCTCTACTCAATACTAAATAAACGATAGCGAACCGTCAATGATTATTTTGATTACTTTGACTATCACCATCACATTGCATATAAAAAAAAGGATAAATTACTCTCATACTTTTTTCCCAGCACACTCCGTTCCAATTTCCAACTCAACTGAACTGCCACAAAAACCAAATGGAGCAATAAACAGCAATAAAAAGTTAATGAGTCAACGTTGGACGTTGGACGTTGAAAGTAACTCTACAAAGTTCTTTGACAGTTATATCAAACTCGGTTATTTTCACCTTCTCCTGACTCGTAGCTTTTGGCTTGTGGAGTAGCAAGTTTTTATAGAAATAAGAGCTCTCGGAAACTTGACTTTTAGCTATTGAACGGTGATCGCTAATTGACAATCAATGTATCCACGAGCTGACTGGAGTTACTTTTGCTATTTGCAGCTGCTCGTTCTCATTTTTCCTTCATTTCTACTCGTGATTCATTCCCTGCAACTTGACAATTCCGCTTTGTGAATCCTTTCTTTTACTTTTCCTATTTCCATTCTCCGTATTTCATATTCCGCCCTACATTTGATTCTCTGGACTAAATTTCATTCCAGAATTCTAAAATGCTTACAAAACTGACGTTCAAATCTCTCGGCCTCTTCTTGAAAATCACAAGAATTACTCATGCACTCCCGTACAAATACAAAGTTAAATTTGAAGATGGCGGCGGAATTTGATTTTGGTCACAGTCAAACTCACAAGTAATGTGAAAAAATAGCAGATCCCTTTAGTTACGATCTGAATCCTTTCTGCCTGCTGCAATACGACTTTAAACAAATTTTCTGAAATTGAGCTAGTTCTTATCCATGTCCATTACTTTTGAATGGTTTTATATCAACTTTTTTACCTCGTGAATTCATTACTTGTTATCAGATTTAAAAAATCTAAATCGTGGTGTAACACGATTTTATCCTCGCTTAATGAATACTTCATCGCGAGTGGGTAGCGCAGCATGTCGCTTAATTACACCAAATCCGTCAAAAGTCTTGATAACCAAAAAACATGTTAAACCACAAATCCAGCAAAAATTTCTTTTGTCCCTTTTTGTCCTCTTTTGTCCTCTTTTGTCCTCTTTTGTCCTCTTTTGTCCTCTTTTGTCCTTTTTGTCCTCTTTTGTCCTCTTTTGTCCTCTTTTGTCCTCTTTTGTCGTCTTTTGTCCTCTTTTGTCGTCTTTTGTCCTCTTTTGTCCTCTTTTGTCCTCTTTTGTCCTCCTTTGTCCTCTTTTGTCCTCTTTTGTCCCTTTTTGTCCTCTTTTGAAAACGTTTGATACGCGTTTTTAGTACGCTTTTTAAACGTTTTTAAAACGTTTTGTATACGTTTTAAACGTTTTTCATGCGTTTTTAATACGTTCAATATACGCGTTATGTACTTGTGGTATACTATAGTTTGTTTGAGTATATCCTCACGCTAGTACATATGTGTTCGAGTATAGTATAGTTTATTTGTATATGCGATTAGCTGGCGACGCTCATTCTAGTGCATGTACTGTCATGTATCTTTTGTCTATACTTGTTTTCTATAGGAAAAGACTTATGATTTCTTGTATCAATTTGGTTTGATACTCACCCAAGTTCAGTACTAATAATAATAAATAAGAATA
>JAQGBH010002035.1:0-27148 GCA_034698265.1 Sminthurinus aureus
ATAAGTTTAAATCCGAAAATTGCACACTTAATTTTTGTCGGCGATGTGGTTCTGTGAACTAATATTATGTTTCAGACATATTCAAGTTGGCTAAACCACAGTTACATCTACAATCTACAATCTGCATGAATCTACATCGGCTGTTTCAAACATATTTGTAGTCCAGTTTTCCGTTATTCCGTAGGTTCATTTTATATCATTGTTCTTGATGAGCTCCATACTCCAAATTCTATGCTCCGTATTCCATATTCCACACTCTAAATCGTATCGAAAACTGACATTTGACAGATTTACTAGTTATAACCAACAGTTGAATATCAATATTTACACTTGGTATTGTATTTTTTCACACTTCATCCGCATTCCCAGAACGTGCATGTTTGATGTTTGATGCTTGACTCTGACTTGTGCATGTTTGCCTCTAGATTTTAGATTGTAGTTTGTAGATTCTAGATTCTAGATACTCCTGTTTATTCTCCAAATCCATTCTGTTTACAATCATGTGGGAAAATTTGTTAACACCATTGATAAGTCTACACTCTACACGCTACACTCTACACGCTACACTCTACACTCTACACTATTCCACATGTTGTTTGATTGTCGGACTTTAAAAGGCACTGATGATGATAATGATGATGATGACGAGGTACATCCACAATCCTCATACAAGTCAACTACAGTCTACAGTTTATAGGAATACAAATAGCCAAGTTGTTTTGTATTTTGTGTTTTGTGTTCTGTGCCTGTGCAATGAGTAAAAACATGCACATACGTAAAACGTAGAGTGAATATGAATATGAATCCGAATGACAAATGACTCCATGGTTCACTTTATCTATGATATATTATGTTTATAAATACATGACAAGTGGTGAAATTTTGTTCAAAGTTGCATACAAAATTCCATATTGTTTTAGTTTGTACCATATTTTGTGTGTACATTGTACATTGTACATTGCAAATGCTAGAAATTACTTGGGCGGAGATGGAGGCCTGGTGATTAAATGTGTTTCCTGTGCTTGTGTATTAAGCTTTGTATTCGTAGAAATCAACGAATGAGCACTTTCAGTCTGAAAATTATTATTGTTTGTCTTTGTGGGATTTCACTGTGTTGTTGGCTGTTGCCGTTTGGAGTTTGGATGGTGATGTTAATGTTGTATGTACTAATGTTGTACTTGTAGTTTTTAGTGTAGATCATATCTTATAGCACAATACAGTGTACTGTGTACATGTGGCTGATGGCTGGTGGTGGTGGAAATCGATACAATTTGTGAAAGGAGGCGGAGGTGCTCTGGCATTTGTACTTTGTACATTGTACATTGTAGAATGAGAGAAAATCCTCGTCTTTGTTTAAACAAAAAGAGGAAAAGGAATCTGGAGGAAGGAACAAGTTTGGCTTTGTTGGATAGATATTTATTTTCTCTCCTGTGCATTAGTAATATTAAAAGTATGTAACATGTAACATGTACAATGTACGACGTGCATATAAAGAAATACAATAATAATAATAGTGTACTTATACTTGTATTCGTTATGCTATCTCATGTCTCACGTGTCTTGTGGTCTCTTGTTTTGCTTTGTGCTGTGTATGTGTAAACATCTGAACGGTTATATTGCCGTAGTTGTCGTTGTCGTTCTGGTTCTGGCTCTCGTTGTTACTGCTGCTGTTGGTGAAGAAAGTTTTTAGATATTGTGATTTGTGATACAGTGATAGTTCATCCCCCGGTGGACAAAATAATAATATCACAATATCATGTGGTTTTGGTGGGTTTTCTCCGTTTTCTCTTCCTTTCCTCTCAACTTCAACTCGTGTCTTCTCTGTTTTATTATGTTCTCTGTTCTCTCACGTTCTTCTTCTATTTCTATCTCTACTCTCTATTCTCTAGTCACAGTCACAGTCACTGTAAATAAATACAAATAGAAACACAAATACAAATAGAAATACAAACAGAAACATTTTGTTTCTCATACAACTTGTATACATAACACATTAGACATAACACGTACATTCATCTTTATAAGACTCGTGGATTTCAATGGAAATAAAAATATGATATGATAGAAAAAAAAAACACAATTTCCTACTGTTTGTTTGCAATTCTTCCAGTTACCAGTTTTCCAGTTGATGGGTTTTTTATACATGTAGATTGTAGATTGTAGTTTCTAGTTTCTAGTTTGTTCTAGTCTACCAAAGTACACAAAAGAACTAATATTTGTTTTGCGGTGTTTCTTTTTCTCCCTTTTTTTTATAGCGGAAGCAGTGACGATACGACGGATAAAAGCGTTGCTCCTTCCCTGTCAACGACGGATGTGAGTATCAACAACGGGAGCGGTGTATCTCCAAATTCATTTGAACTGTGTCAACAGGTTAGTCCTTTATTTCATTTTGTCCCATTTCATTTTATTTCAGGCTCTCTCAATTCTCAATTCTCAATCCATTCTCATCCATTGTGTCCATTGAATTGGAATACGATCCTGGAGAATCACGTTCATATACTACATAATATACTTTCATATTTTCTAATGCATAATACATTAATACATAGATCGACTTTCAATGTTATATTAAAGAAAAGTAGAATGGTGATAAAAGTGTTGACTTTGGAACTTGGAACTGTTTTTAATTTGCAGCATATCCGTGATATCAGTTTTTTTTTCATTTAGGCACTTTAATATTTTGACAAAGAGTCAAGTTCGTCCGCGTCTTTAAGTAGACAAGAGACAAGTAGACGAGGAAATGGCTGTATTTTCAATTAGGATATTTGTACAAATATTATACAAATACAAATATTTGGAGAATGTTGTCGAGTCTCGTTGTACAATGTATACAGGGAGACTGCAGAAATTAGTGACAGATACTATGATATTTCAATCCTGTTCCAACATTGAGGTATGAGAAAAGATGCAAGAGGCAAAACACTTTCTTCCCACATCACACATCACCGTTTGTTATTTGTTATTTGTTGTTACTGATGCAGGAATAATTAGTCAAAGTGCGTGTAATTGATACATCTGTGTAAAGTGTAAAGTGTCTACTTTTACCAACCTTTAATGAGTTGTTTTTATTACTGTATTGTTGATCTTGTTCTTGTTCGTGTCCTTTTAGCTTTTCTTGTTGGTGTTCTTTCGTTCTTATTTCTACGTGTTTCTCTACTTTAAAAAAACCTGGCAGGCGAAATGGCGTTGACATGAAAGCATTTTCTGTGGTTTTCCTCCTGTCTAAAACCTAAAAGCTAAAAGGTATGTAAGAGAATTTTGGCTGGTTCCTAACTTCTGGTTTTCTGGTTTACTCTGAAAAGAGAAACGAGACAGTAGCACATATACACAAACACATATATTACGTATTGCTTATTCCACGGTGTGGCACTGATCTTAGTTAACCAGTTTTATTTTGAGTGGATTCAAAATGTACAAGGTACAAGATTGCATCTGGTTTTAATATTGAAAAAAAACAAAAACAAAAAACAAATGTTTTTTCTTGGTCTGTTTTTACATTTGATCTGCAAGGAATTTTTACACTACATTCTACATCTAGATTCTACATACTACATAAAAATAGCTAAAAGTTCACATGAACAGGCGTAGTATTAAAATAAAATTGTATAAAATGTCCCAACACTTCTCGGATATTTTCTCAAGTACAATAAAGCATGGAGTAAATGGATAGATTGAGTATCTAGTATCGAAAATCGAGTATAGTGCACAATCGTTTCCCCTCTCGCCTCCCGTTACTTGAACGGGGGTTTAAGGTTACCTCAAATTGCATTTTCCATCCAGTTCACTCTTTCGAATGTGTACATGCGAATACAGCGTCAAGTTAATGTCAATGTCAATGTCAGTGTTTATGGATTATGGATTTTGGAGAGAAGGAGGAGAATCCGATTCATGTTTCTATGCAACAGCCAACTATAAGCATTAAGCATGCTCTTCTCTCTTGTCCCTTGTGTCTTTTATATATGCATTGATAGTGACATTGAGCGTATTTATGCATCTTTTGTCTAAGGTGTCTAAAAAAAGGATGGGAAGAATGGCTTTTCCATTTTGCCTTGGAATAGACTGAAAACTGGAATCAAAGTTTACATAAGAAGTTGCATAAATATGCATACAAAAGAATGCACAAGAGGGAATAGTGAATCAACGTAAGACGCAAGATATGGCAGTGTCATTTCATAAATCATGTTGATATTCCGAAAAATCCTCTCTTTCTTTCTCTCTAGCAGGGTTTTGAGGAGAGTGGAGGTTAGAATATTGAATATTGAATGTAAACGTTTGCTTTCAGGCTCCGTTTCTCCGTCTCTCCGTGCAGTGCGTTATCATCTTCTGAGACGAGGTTTTGAATCGAATTTAGTATAGTTTCCAAATCGGAATCGAAATTCTGCTATGCAAACAGTGTAAACGTCAGATGTCAGATGAGTGGAAATATTCATTGTGTAATCTTCTATTTTCTATTGCTTGCTAAATTAAAATGGCATAAACTTGAAAATTTCAAATTCCAAATTCCAAGTTTGTCGCTGCTTCAGACTCCAGTCAGACTTTGAACCGAGTTGAATTTCCCGAATTTAAAGATGGAGAGGGATAGTTTATCAGAAAAAGTGTAAAATTTGAAGGCTTTTGGAATTTTGGAAGTCGGCATGTCGAATGACAAAGGATGTGGCCAATTGTATTTGTATTCGTATTCGTATTCGTGTAGGCTGGATACTGGATAGAAATGGATGAAAAGAGAAAAGGATTATTTCAACATACACATGCACATGTAGGGAGTATAATATGATATAATATAATATGATATAGCTATTCCTTCTTCTTCTACTCCCGAGTCTAGATTCTAGATTCTAGAATCTAGAGTCCAGAATCTAGAATCTAGAGCCTTTGGTATTTTTTTCCATTTATGTTGAGGTAATAATATCAAATGAAATTGGAGAGGGAATAGAAGCGATTTCATTTTCGATTTTCTCTCTTCCTTTTTCATCCTCTTTTCCTTCATTGCCACTTTTTGTGCAGAGTGCGTCTATTTTCTATCTCGTTTGCATTTCTCGGGGCTAAAATGACTCGGCATCCTTTTATTTTTTCATGGTAGAATGTAGAATGTAGAATCTGCAATCTACTTATGCCGTTCAATTCAAATTGTACTATGAAATGTAATGCAATGTAAGGATGTAACGGAATATGTAATTTTGTTAGGCTCTCTTCTGTTGTGCTGTGTATTATTATTGTTGTCATTCTCTATTCTTCCTCCCTTTCATTTTCTATTGTCATTTGGTATTTGAGTTTGAATTTTTTCGGATCAAAAATTGTAGGAGGCTCCGTAATATTCATATGCGTATTCGTATTCGTATTCACATTCATATTTTCATGTAGAATATGGAGCACAGAGCACAGATCATAGAGCATGACACGAGGCAACCCGTTTTCGGAATATGTAAAATGTAGAATGAAGATACTTGTGTCCTCTGTGCGTTTAATACATGTAGAATCTAGAACCTAGAATCTAACCGTGGCTGCGTGGTCCATGTCATGATGAATGGTGGAATGACATTAGCTAGGCCAACTTAATTCCTCTTTGAAGTCTTGATATCATTTGCGTGTGTGTGGTGGATTTTCTCTTTGTTGTATGCTGTATGTATAATGTGTATATTATTGTCACAGCTCAAGCTACTCATCTGTCACGTCCAACATCCAGCGTATGTGTGTATTATAATGTATATTTTCATGCGTACATCGTCCATGTATGAAGCATGAATCAGCTAATAATATTTCATATATTCAAACTCATTTTTGCCAGCAGTCATGCAGAAAGGACACATGGCTTTCCCGACTTGCCTCTGGCTACACTGTACTCTTTCTACTGCACTCGTTACAGTCTTAGCATATGCTTCAGTTTTCTTTGCTATTTTACATTCGGGTTTCATCCAAGAATTTCCTGGAAATTTTAGATTCTGGATTTAAACGGAGCAACTTTGAGATTCCGACATCCCACATCCAACGGCATGGCATTTCTCGCCGTCTTTGTCTTCATGTCTAAAATCTAAAATGGAGATACTTAATCCTAACAGAAATCCTTGCGTCTTATATCTGGTGTCTGTGTCTTGTGTCCCTTGAATTATAATTCCATTTATATATATAAAACATAAGATGTACAACACGGGATACGGGATACGCCATGGTTTTCTCTGCACTACTGTACATTGTACATATATTATTTTAATAAATTTTAGATGCTTCTCTTGCACAAGTCTGAAACGGAAATCCCAAGATTTTATGCAAATTGTGGGATTGTGTTCACGGGATTTTCAAGGAATGCACAGACCAAGATAAAGACAAAGATCTTTATCAAAGAAATGTATATTTAAACCGCACCGACTCCCTCTTTGAGTAAATTAGAATAATTAGGACTGCATGTTTGCAATTTTTATCGAGTTTTGTGGAGATTTGCTACTAATTTCCACTGCAGGCACTGCATAATTTGCCGTGTGAGCTGGAATCGGAATCAGACTCTGCACGAGGAGGATTAAAAGTGAAAGCGTAGGTGGTTTTCGTAATGATGTTCACACAGTAACTAGATATTAGATATTTTGCGTGGTTAGTGCTTAGGTTGTGAAATGTATCGTGTACATATTCATCTGTTTAAGTTATCTAAGAGCATTAGAGATTATATGTAGAGGGAGAATTCTAGTCTGTTGGTTTTCTAGTTTACACAAGTGAATAATTTTCCTTGTCATACTTTCAGACTTTGTATTTGCATTTGCATTTGCATTTGGAATTGTGAAATATGCAAATTCAATTATTCAACTTGTGGGAAGAAGGATTTGAGACTTGAGCCGTGAGCTATGCTGTATGTATGCAATAGTAAAGGTATATACTGTGTTTTGTGTTTTGCAAAGTATGCAAAGCTACCATCTACCATTTACTTTGAATGCTTTGTGAACAGAAAACTCTCTGGGCGGTTTTACGTATTATGGATTGTGTATTGTGTATTGTGTATGACAACTTGATGGCGTACGATGAAAGCTACAAGTTACAAGTTCACCTTTCACCATTTCCACCCACATCAACGCAATTTTAAATAAAGTCAGAGAACGTGGAGATTTGGAGATTTATCATTTATCATTGTACACTCGGCGATTGTTCTTTGTTGTACCTTTTGCCTTTTCCTGCTGTTCTTTCAACTTTGCCAGTAATTTCAATTTCAACTCAAGTACATATACACATGTACAATGCATGTGTAATGTGTAATGTGTAAGGAGATGTGAGAACTGAGAACAGCTCATTTTGCACTACACATTTGACGTTAGTTGTAATCACGTAGAAAGTAGAAACAAACAGTTGCAATTCCAAAGTCCTAATTCCTAATTCCTGCTCCAGATTTTGCACCATCCTCAATCCTCAATCCTGAAAGTTGGACTAGGTAATTTGAAAGTATCAAGAATCAGAGTCCAAGTAGGTTATTTGCATGCATTTTGCATGTGAGTCGTAGATAGTAGATAGTAGATTCTAGATTGTAGAACATTTGTGCATTATACATTATACATGTATTTGTCCATGTCTAGTGTGCCATGTTTATTATCTGTCGTAACTGGACTGGATTTGAGAGTGTAAAAGATGCTATTACATCTGCACTTGACTTGATACTGGCTTCACGTTTATTCAATGTAGTCTAGATCTAGAATCAAGAATCAAGAATCAAGAATCAAGAATCTAGAATCTAGAACTTTCTTGTGCACAAGTTGCAAAGTACAAACTACAAACTAGAACTAGAACAAGAACAAGATTTTTTATTCTTGTAAAATTAGCGAGATAATGGGCGTCCCATTTTCTCTGTAACATGTAACATGTATACATAAGTCTAGACTCTAGACTCTAGAGTATACATTCTGCACACATACTTGGATATGTAAAATGTACTATGTATGCATGATATTGTGCCAAAAAGACTTTGATGAAAAGATAGAAGGAAATGAGCATAAATAGATGGAAGAGGTGAAGGAGAAGGCAAATTTGCAACACGGAGTGAACAAGTCAAGTATTCAACATTCACCAGTCACTCCTTTGTGCTGAGATAAATAATTGTGATGATGCTGGTGAAGACTGCAAAATCCAGAGGTAGTGAGCAAGAGGCGGAATCAGAAATGTACCATGTATAATATAGAATATAGAATCGACAGTCTAAAGTCTCAAGTCTCAAGTCTCAAGCAAGTAGTATGTAGTATGTAGAAGATGATGTAGAAAATTGCAGTGGAGCATGACTTGCATATTTAAATATTTCCTGGTGATGCACAGGATTATGATAATGAGAAGAAGGAGAAAGAGAAAGAGGAGGAACAGGAAACGAAAAAGAAACGGAAAAGGAGAAAGCAAATATATTTCTTTTCTTGTTAGTATTGTGATGATTTCAGTACAAGAGTTGAATCACAATCACAATCTACCTCAAAACCTCCAAAGCTCCAAAGCTTCAAAACCATGCAGGAAAGGAAAAAAAAGGATAAGGAGCAGAAAGTCAAAGGGAAACCGAGTCAAGTTGAATACGGAATTTCAAGCCGGTAGTCAGTAGTCAGTAGTCGCTGGATATTATTAGTTATAAATCCACAATAAATCTGCATTTTACATACATTCACGTACTCTCATCTCACCATGCAAAACACAAACATAAAGAGTGTGGAGTGTGGGGATAACCTACTACTTTATTCCATAGGTATACTCTACACTAGATTCTAGATTCTAGATTCTAGGCAATCTTTCTGATTATCAAAGTTTCCGAGTTTTCCGACTCTTTGGTTTGGTTTGGTTTTTGCAAGTGAAAGTGAGTTTTCCATTCCATTCCGTCATATGAGAAATATGAAAAGTATGAGAATAACAGAAAGTACAATGTTCAATGTTCAGTCTAAAAGGCAGACAAAGAAGTTGAAGAAAAGGAGTATTTTCATACTGCATTCCGCTGTAATAATAATAATAATGATAATGGTAATAATAATAATCCGTGCTTAAGTTCAGGAGTAAAAGATGACAGGAGAAAGGACGACTTGGAGATTTTATTCATATATTTAGATTTAGAAGAATCTCTACATTCTACATTCTACACATTCTCTTTCTCTTTGACTATTCTTTATTCTTTTATGTAGTTTCCCTTTCTTCACAATCTCATATAAAACATTAAAGATGTAATCTGCAATCTAGAATCTAGAATCTACATGCTACAAGGTATCATAGCATTGGTGAAGAGTGTAAAGTGTAAAGAGTAAAGGTCATATCTTTTTCATGTCCTCAAACGAAATGAAATCTTTTGTAGATTCTAGATTGTAGATTGTAGATATATCTGTGTATAATGTATAATGTATAATACCACAAATGTACATAGTATCTTACACAGTGTAAAATATACAATAGACATTGGACACTAAACAACGCACGCTGCTCTGTACTCGGTACTCTACAAACTCACTTACCATGTAAAATGTAATGTAATAAGTAATAAGAAGTTTGGAGAATGTTGTAGGCTCTAGAATCTCAAATCTCGAATATAGAATCTAGATGTACATAGTGCAAATTGTAGGTTGTATGTTTTAGATGTATATACGTAACAATTTTATTAATGCGGGAATCTAGAATCTAGAATCTAGTCTTATTACCCGAGCTTGTTTGCTTGCTCGTTTATCCTCCTCACGAAAAAAATAGTGGAGAACAGAGAATACAAGAGGAACACAAAGATAAGAATCTAGAATCTACAATCTGTATTCTACATTCTAAATTCACAAGATATAAAGTTTTGCTCCTTCGTATCTCAGATCTCAGCTCCTTTCTCTTTTCTCTGTGCCTATTCTGTGGCTTTGAGATTTGAGATTTGAGATAGGAATGATAATGATAACAAAATTTGCAAATGTTTCAGTCATGTTCATCCAAATTGTATGTAAGAAATGTAAGGAAATGTGTGCAGTTATATCTGTGTCTATGTGTTTAGTGTCTAGTGTCTACCTCTTTTTCATTCTTTTGGTTTATCTCTTTCTTCCGTCTTCTACTTAATGCTGCTGGAAGCAAAGATGAAAATGAAGGAGTCGTTTCACACACAATATCCAATGTACACGTACTCGACTTTGGACATGATTCTAAATTCTAGACTCTACAGTCTCTAGACTCTAGACTTTAGATATTACACGGATATTACACGTTTTTCTCTGATAGTTACATCCATTAGAAATTAAGGATGCCTGAGACTCAAGCTGAATGTACTTGTGTATAATGTATAAAGTATATGCTCAATGCTCTATACTCTATGCTGAATGCCAAATGCCAAGACTAGGATAATGTTCAAAGCTCAAAGCTCCTTTTCTTTTCGTCTTGAAGCTTGAAGCTCTAGTTTTCAAGTCTTCAAGTCTTCAACTCTACGAGTACGAGTAAGTTTCCCACCTCACTTAAAAGTTATATGCAGGTCTGCGAGAAGAACAATCCCAACTATCCGACTACTCGGCACATAATACATAATACATAAAATATCAGTGGTGCAGTATCAAGTATCAAGTATAAAGTAGATAATATTATGTACCATAGGATTTCACACAAGCAAGTTTTTCATGTACACTGTACAAACTCATGTTCTCTCCTAATGTGCAAAACTATTTCCAACCGACTCTCACCGGATTACACTGACAATGCAATGTCTCCCTGCTCTCTCTCTTCTTCATTTTCCATCCTCCATCTTCCATCTCTCCGTTTTTCGTACGTGCAAATTCTTTGGGATCCTGAATTCTGAATAATGTCTTTCTCCTCCTTGTTATTTTTGCCATGTTTTTACAACGTGTACATACTCTAACTGCACCAGCACCATCACCAGTACTAGTAGCAACAGCAGTAGCAGTGCACACATATCATTATAATACACATGACAGGACTTTGTCTTAAAGGTTAGAACATTGTACATTGTACAATGGGATAAACTGTCACTCTTTTCTACTTGTCTTAAACTGGTTCAGTCTACGCTCTACAGTCTACACTCTACACAGTTTTACTACTACTAGTTAAGATTTCGAGAAATGATAAGGCGCTCTTCTCTTTTCACCGTTCAGCTTCAACTCTCAACTCTCAAGTCTCATTTTTTGTCTGAATTCTGAATATAGTTGTACATGTAAAAGAGTCAACTGCAATATCCAGATATCAGCAACTGCTCTTTCACTCTTTCACACTTTCCAACTTTGTGTACAAGAAGAATAATATGCTAAAAAAAGTGTATGAACGTGAGGAATAATATCCGTATAATATTGTTTGTATATGAGTTGAATTTTTATAGGAAAAAAGAATGCGAGTAAAAGTTCAGACGTGTTTTCTACAGTCTATAGTCTATGGTCGGTAGTCGGTACATGACAAAATGAGGAGCGAAGAGAGACAAAGTACAAAATGAGATAAAAGATAAAAGAGCTTACATGGCACTTTTCCCGATAGATGCGTAACCAAAAAAGAAGGAAGAAAAAGAAAGAATTGCTCCAGGTTATAGCTATTATTATGATTGGAATGAATACTGGTGAGTTTTTTACTGTGCGAAATGTGAAAATATCCACGGGGACTTTGTCTACTGCCGACTGCCGACTGTCTACTGTCTACTGTCTAGTGTCTCAAGTCTTCTACACACCAAATCCACATGTACTTTAGTCGCACGAGCTTATACATGTATGTAAAGTTGAATGCAGTTTGGAGTTTTTGGATACGCGTGTAGTTATAGGAATAGGAATTTTGCTAAAAGAAGGGAATAAAAGCGGAGGTGTATATTACCTTAACAAGCCGGGAATGCGAATGTCAGCAAAATTGGGTTTGCTCCTTAATTTTACCGTTCCATGATACTCCAAACTCCAAACTCGAATCTCACCTAGTTTTCATCCTGTACAATGTATAATGACAAAGGGTGCGACACGTCTACAATCTTTTCATGTCTACACAATTTATGTGCATATTTTTGTAGTTTATCCGTATGAAATTTATAGTACTAAAACATGTTTTAGGTTCTCTACAGGTTTTCCCCCTTTTCCTTTGTCTTTTGAACACATGTAAAATTGTGTTTGCTGTTTGTAAACTGTAAACATTTCTTTTCATCCACCAGGCCAGGACATTTCTTCTTTCTTTCTCTCAGAACCGTCACATTTTTCAAGTTTGTCTTTTGTGTCCCTGTGAAAACTCACAAAAATGGATTGACTAGATGCTAGATACTAGGTACTCGGTAAAATATCAAAAGAGAAAGCGATATCAATATTAATATCGATATCGATATCGATGAAAGTGAGAAGAATAGCCCAAGTGATGTTTTCTTTGGTCATACGCGTCCTGGATTTTGGATTTTGGTGTGTGTTGAAGATTGAAGACTAACAAGAAGGACACAAAATCCAATACAATACATTTCTCTTCCTGTTTTCAGATTCTACACACAGCCCAGTTTATTTTATATTTATGTATGTTTTGCTGATATCTCTGTTTGTGTTTGTGTGAGTGTGAGAGAGAGAGAAACAGAGAGAGAAAGATCGGAAAAAGAAAGAGTCGGGTAGTTTTTGGAGGCGAGATTACAATCAGGATTCTGGATCTCGATTTTGGGGGGATAATTTCCTGAAGCGAAGTTTTCTTCTAGTTCCTCTAGCCATCGAAAGCCCAGATTCATTACCCTCTTCCTGGTTGATGGAGATGATTCTTGTCCGGCGAGTTCTCATGAGGACAATCGAATCGATATTGAAGTTCATACAACGTACATTGGTTTGGTTTGGTTTGGTTTGTCTATCCAATTCTCAATTCATGTTTTCAATCCAGGTCCAATATCCAATCTCCAATGCTCAATGCTCAATGTTCAATGCTCAATGTTCATGTCAAATATAAATATAGATCCTATACACTATACAGTACACTATGCATGGACTGTGGCTTTATTTGTATCTGAACATCAGAGATATCTCCAATCTACAATCTACACTGACACTGGTCTTCGGTCGGGTAATGGTAGACTTGAAATGTATACATTACATTACATTACGTTGGAAATGGTCTCGGACTCCCATCTCCCATCCTTATGATGGTATGAAACTTTGGGCAGGAGAGCGTGACATTTTTCTCACTTCACATTTTCTCTCCCAGTCTCTTTCTCTTGCTCTTGCTCCGGCTCTGGCTATCTGCACCTCCGGTTAGAGTCCATCATCAAGTCTACTCAGTACTCTGTTGAAAGTGTAACTATGTCTATAGTCTAGATTCTGGATTCTAGATTCTAGATTCTAGATGTGGCTAATGTGTATATTTATACAGTGTTTAGTTAGTTTGCCCAGGATGTTCATGTTCATGTTCCTTTCGATGTCGTTTTTATATGTGCAGCATAGAGAGAGAAGAGAGAAGAGGAAGGAGGAAAAGAGGATGGATTTATCTATATACATAGCAACTTGTCTCTGTATCTGTATCTTTTTAGTAGTTTTATAAATGGACGCGTGAAGACTTTTTTCCTCCTCATCCGCCCGAAACGGTTTCAGGAACGTTTTTGATGAGATTTTCCTGTAATTGCCGAAACTGGCTAACTTCTAATGGCTATCATGTAATGTTGGTTGGATTGGGTTCGGATTCGGATTTGGTGTTAGTTTATATTTGAAGTCATACTCATTCCCACTCATTCTCACTCTTAGCTTTAGCCTGAACACTGAAAATTCAGCATTGAACATTGAACATTGAAGGTTGAACGTTGGACACGGAAGATGAGGATCCGAGAACATTGATGATGACATTTCATCCCTTTGTACAGTACGCATTTGTATAGATATGCTTCTGGATTCTGTATAGTAGATTCTGGACTTTAGGCATCAGATCGAATTCTCTTCAACTATTACCATTACATTAGGAGTCTCATTTCGAATCTCGAATCTCGAGTCATATCAGTTTTACGGACTCTGGACTGTGGATCATGACCGTGTTGTAATGTGAACATGTATTAGTATTAGTAGTATAGCTATGACAGTTGTAATATGTAATGTGGTCTCTTCTGCCTTGGGAACTTTGGAGCTTTGAAACTTTATTATATCCTATAGAATCTAGAATCGGATGGAAATGGAAACTGGATGAAGCTGAAACTCTGTCTATTTATATTTGTGTGTAAGCGGTTTGACGGAATTCATCTGTGATGCATAGTGTTGAGTGTTGGATGCTGAATGTTGAGTGTTGAGGTATTAGCTTTCTTCTGGATTCTGGATGACGTCGTCATCCACCAGCTTAGCAGTTCATGTATATATTATTAATAGGTATCAGATAAATATTATGCATGCACCGAACATTGAACATGTTTGGCTATCACCTACGTTTAATATATAATATCCAATGTATTTATGATATTGCATATTCCCGTGTACTTGAACTTTCAAGTTATGTCACCTTTTGGCACATTTATCCTAACGAGTAACGTCGTAGTAAAGGTGAGGAGTAGTAATTTATTATTAGAGTCTTGAGTCTAGAGTCTAGAGTACAATTATGTAACGTGTTACGTGGAAGAATGGTTAATGGATAATGGATCGCCTAGTTTTGCATCCTGTTTCTATTTCTCTGTCTTCTGTCTTATGTAAAAAATATTTAGTCTTTAGTCTTTAGTTTTTCTAAGGATAGTGTGCCTGGTCTGTTGGGTTCTGTTCTGTTTATCTATTTAAAAAATAGACAAACCGAGGTTGTCTTTCCCCTTTTAATAATAAACTGTGAAAGAAAATAGTATTATACAATAATCAAATCATGCCATATTATATAAACATTAAACACAATAGTCAAGTTTAAAGACACAGAGGATGATTTCCAGACAAGAAACTAAAACAAAAGCAATAGTTTGAGATTTGAGATGACAAGATAATCATATTCATATTCTTGTAGTTGTTTGAAACTCTGAGCTCAAAGCTCAAAGGTCTGAGTTAGTGATGATGAGACTTGAGATAAACTGTCTCGTCTTAAAATTTAAGATAAAGCATCTGCAGGTTGTAGCTTGTAGCTTGTAGATGCATATAGACATGGGACATTGATAGTTTACATTTGCGGCTGGTTGGTTGGTTGTGGAGATGAAAGATTGTCCATATAGTTGTTTCTATTTCAATATTTACCATAGATATTTGGAGCACCTGGCATTCCTCATGATAAATGAAGGAACATGCTACTTGTTGAAAGCGGATATTTGCACAATGTTTGCCATTTTTTAAATACATTCACATCATGAGAATTTGAGTTTCTAAATATAAGTACATGGTGAAAATTGAAAATCCGCGATATTCAATATCAGTATTCACAGTTGCAAAAGTGCAACAGAAAATTTATGGAGAAAGATGACTCGAGATGATTTTTAGTATGAATTTTAAGTGTTATTATAGCATTGGCTATTGGCAGTGGTACAACTTTCACACTCACCAAGTCACAAGTCACAAGTCAGCTGAAATAATTAATCTATTTTCAACATATTTTACGCTTCATTTTATCCGGATTGTAATACAATCTACTTACAAATATGATCGATTTTATGACTGGAGTGGGCAGTGTAATGAGTAATGTGCATCTATTTCCAATCTACATTCTACTGGTGAAATTGTTTGCGGAAAATTGGGAAATGTAATCGTCACATTTAACAGCATAACAAACTAAGCTACTCAGAGTACCACAAGTATCTCCAAGTACAAGTGTAACATCAATTCTGAACTGTAAACTACAAGATTTGGAGTTTGGAGTGTGAGTAGGAGATTTGCAAAGGTTTTAATGACTGCAAAAAATTTAATGCACTCGTGTTGCATCTGCACTTCTCCATTCTCCATTCTAAATTCAATAACTGTCGTGTACTTATGCAGTTGTCAAGTGCTTTTCTCTCGTATTGCAAACTACAAACTACAAACACACATTTGAATCTACTCTGAATGTTGAACATCTCTTGGTTGTCACTTTCAACTTTTAGTAGTTTTTCAGTAGCTTCGCTATTCAGTATTCACTATTCAGTGCTCATTAACTTTAGTACAATGCCGATTATGCAATTTCACCCTAGTTTCAAACTGTATCTATTGTAGAAAGTGTCGCGAGAACCTTTTGGCTCTGAGCTTTGGTTTTGGCTCTAGTTTTGGCATGTGTTACATTTTACATGTTACAGCTCGTATGTATATTAGTCAATCACAGGTCGAGATCTCAGGCCAGTTTTCAATGTACAAGTATCTTATGGATATAGATATAGACATGGATATGAATGTTATGATATCATTGATGGTTTCCTACAGGAATAAATGAATGGTAAAAAAGTACCGTCTTCTCTTTAGTAGACACAGTGAAAAAAAGGTTTGAAACTAGCTCCGAGAATCTAGCTTCTAGAATCGAGAATCCCCTACCTTTTGTCATTTTATTCTTATCATCATCTAGTTTGTCGGAGTATTCGTGTCTATATTTTTTATCGTGTATCGAGCATCGTGTGTGATATATATATTATACCTTTTAATGTCTTCCCAAACCACATCTACATCTACAAATATATCTAGATCTATGTACAGTGTACATAAAAATTCGGCGTTTGGCACAGTCTACCGATGAAATTTGTGGCTCCTCCTCCTGCATCCACCTCCTTCTTATTCTTCCTATTTTTCAGTGCTTGTGAAGTGTACGAGATTTATATTTATATTTATAGCTGTATTCACATGAACAGGAAGTATGTATGTATAATGTGTACACTGTTCACTGTACACGAAGAAGAAGAAGGAAAAGATCCTGGGTACGACCAATCCAGCCATTACTCTCTCTCCACCTTATTATCATTTCCATACAGTGAAAATGGGATCTCGTGGATTCCTTAGATAATTCTTAGTGATGGCTCAGGGTAACATTTGGATTTGTATTTTGGGGAACATCTTTTCTTAGAGTATACAGAGATTTTGGTAGGGGTTTTACATGTGCATTGTACTCTGTACCTCGATTATAGCATCTACAATGTGGTATAGCGTGTTAAATGATTCTTTCACAGATAAACTGTTTCTATGTGTAATTTGTAGGTAGGTCTTCAACTCGCAACTTTGTAGTTGCAAGTGACTTTGACTCTGTAGTCTACATAGATAGATTTAGATAATTTGGATATGATAATGTTTATGTGTATCTATTAGTGGTGCTTCTCTCTCTAGACTAAAATATCTATTCTAAACTTCTAAACGGATACACGAAACGAATGAGAAACACGAAACACGAACCACAGATCTGGAAACTTGGTTGAGAAGGCAAGAGGAAAGAGGAACGAGGAGAGGGAACGATTAAGATTATTCCTTTTCGTCTTCGTCTTGGTTTCTTGGTCTTGTTCATCTTGATCCTGAAACCAATTCATTTCTTCTTGACTTGTTGGTGCGTTTCATGTTCACTTGTCAAGAGGGACGCACATGTTTTATGGCTGTTCTAAAAGTATCCTTCCTGTTTCGCCGTTTCTCCATTTCACCTTCACGTTCATCATCACATTTTTCTCTTGAGCAAACTCAACGATCCACTGTTTGAGATTCAATATTCAAAACTCGAGATTCAAGACTCAAGATTCAAGATCCGCAATACAAAATCCATGCAAATGGTGACTAATAAAAGAAACTAAAAAGAACCCTGATTATTATATTTTTACTTGCGGTTTTTAAATAGACACAACTTCACTTCAGTTCGGTTGTTTTGGTTTTTTGTGGTTTTTGTTTCTTTTTCCATTGTGTATTGTTAATGAAATTTCAAGTAAATTTGGACAATGGCTCGTAAAACAATAGTTTCTAGTTAAAATTGTGCTAGTGCCAAATAAAAAAACTTTTGAAAACTAAAGAAAGAAAGAAACGAAGAGGATGTGTACATTTGTATTTTCAGTCTTCCTCCTCTTTTTATTTTCTAGAAAGCCACTCTTGTGGATTTAAAGTTGGATCTTTAATAATACTCTGAACTCTGGATTCTGGATTCTGGACAAATTGAAAGTGCAATGAAAGTGCCCAATGTATAATTTTTCATGTTTAATCCCATGTTCTGCATAGAGTCAATGCCAATGACAAAGCCAGAGACAGAGAGAAGGAGCAAGATAGTAAAAAATAAATAGAAAGAGAACGAGTTAAAGTAGAAATAAATTTTATTCGCGCGGCTTAAAAGTTACTCAATTCTCTTCTAGTGAGTTTATACAAAATACAAAACACAATACACACTGTGCGGACTTTAGTGAAAAAGCCAAAGCCAAAGCCAAGAAGGAGAATAAGCCAATGACAGTGAGAGTGGCAAGCAAATGAAACTAACCAAACCAAACCCAACCAAACTGAGGAATAGTAAAAGACGGAGTAGTAGTAAAAAAATAATGTGGGAATTTTACGACCCCAGATTTGTATAGAGTATAGAGGAAACTGGAAGAAGAAGAATTATGGATTTGTCTTTCTCCCTCTATTTCAACTGCTTTTACAGTTGCTGTTACTGTTGACTGTTATTTTGTCGTCGTCATCTTGTTTCCTTATTTCAACTCTACACACTGTAAACTGTAGACTGTAGACAATTGTATCGTCTAATCTCTCACAGCTACTGTACACTGTACTCTATTATAATATAAAAGACTCGACACACAAGACACAAGACACGAGATACTAAATACAAAATACAAACTAAACTATACTGTGAAATTCAAGAGTTCTTTTTCTCCTTTCTTTCCTGGTGCTTTTCCTTTTGCGGTTGCTGAGACTGTTGCCATTTCAGTCGCCCGTTAAATTCATTCTGCAACAAAAAAACGAGCAAAAACTAGATGAAATATAAAGAGAAGAAATAGAATCTGCACAGCAGAGTCAAATGAAATAAATAAATAAATAAATAAGACAACCGTTGGATTCTAGATTCTAGATTCTAGATTCCAGTGGTTGGTTTTCTGTTTTGTACAAGAAAAATGAGTGTTCCACTAAATTAATTTTTATCGGTGTCTCATCACATCAACTTGTATATTTTGTTGGATGGATATTCTACAGTCTACAGTTTTCCATTATAATAAACGAGTGACTTTTCTTTTGTGCCTGGTGTATTGTGTAAAGTAGACTCACTAATAAATCCTTTTGTCCTCTGTGCATTATTTTATTAGTGTATGCACATTGTACATTGTACAATCTACAAACCGCAAGCATATGCACAATAATTGTATCCATATTATTTTTCCAGCTATTTATTTATTGGACTCGAGGCTTGAGGCTTGACAATTTACAGCCAGTGTTTTGTTTTCTTCTTCATATCCATCTTCATTCCTTTCTCGTTAATCAAAACCAACATCAAAATCAAAAATAGAGCTTGGATCTCGTTAAAATACAAAAGACAGAAAACAGAAAACAGTGGAGATGAACAACTAGTTTCAATTTCAGCTCTAGCTGCTGTTCCAGTTCCAGTCTTAGCTTTGACTTTTTGTTCCTCTACATCGTCAAACGGAAGGGAAATGACGGGTCTATCGTGTTCTTGTCAAAGATTAAAAGTGAAGACCGTGAAGGATGAAAAGGGAATTGTTCGTTGCTCCTAGTTTTTCTTCTATTTAATATTTAATATAAACTACAGCTTCGTATTATTATTATTTATCCTCCATTTTCCGTATATTATGTTTACTACTTACTACTTACGCAGTTTTATATTACAAATTACAAATTATTAAACGGTACTAGAAACTGAAACTGGAAACTGAAAAGATGATACAAATAACTTTGTGGTGAATGGAATGGTGAATACGTTTTCTCGGAACTTGAAATTCCTCTGAAGTAAATCACGTCTCCATAACGATGACTATGACGATGAGCACAAGATAATGGAAAATGAAATATGAAATATTTGTGAAGAAAGGGAAGACTTATAAAGTTCATAATGTATTTAATCAACTTTTGTAATGTATCCAGATCCAGAGCCACAGTCTCCAATTCTAAATCTAATCCTCATTCAGATTCAGATTATGTATCTAATTTGACGTTACAGTTACATGTACTCGTAAAAGTATAGTGTGTTCCTCCATTCTCTATTTTTTCTCTGTGCTGCTGTGAACCGCTGTGAACTGACACATGACATTTTCATCATCAATCATTTACCAAAAGTCTACAGTCTCAAGTATTTGACTTGAACGCTAGAAAGCTTGAAAGTTTACAAATTTTTTCTGTAGTCTTAATTGTCAATTGTCAAGTAATTAACAGTGCTTAGTGCATCTATTATCTAGAATCTAAAATCTAGAAGCTAATATTTAGACAAATACATACCCATTTACATACACCAGAGCAATCATGTCTTTGGTTTGGATGAACTTTATCCGCGGAAGACGACCGTCCAATTCCAACAGAGTCAAAGTAATAATTTAAAAAATCTTTTTAATCATTTTTCCTATGGCATTTTCAATGTGTTTTCAATTTTACTAGTGGGCTTTTTAGATTTTACTAATGAGAAAATTGCTGAACAATTTTCATTTTCATCTCGCTCAATTTTATAAAGAGGATAAATAAAGGACTGGAATGAGATTTTATTATCTCATGTGCTGCCTGTATACAGTATACACGCATATTTGTATTCGGATTCGTATTCGTAGATATTTAATAATTTGTGTGTGTAGTGTGTAGTCATTAACATTACCATTACGATTAATATTAATACACTCGAGTCTCGGCTATTGAGTCTGATCATAACAAGATAAAGAGTGTATTACAAACTACTGGTTTTAATAGTAATATTGATAGTAGGAACAAAACAGCGTTTTTAAATGTATGGGATGAGCTTCTGGTGGAATGAGGTCTCGTGGATCTGGGATATTCAGAGATTCAGTTTTAGAGTTTCAGAGAGATTTTATAGTTTATAGGAGGTCGTTAAGCCAATTCCAAATCCCTTTCTTTCTCTGCACTCTAGACTCTAGACTCTACACATTTCATCCAATGGAAAGCACATTGTTGATTAATCATTTCCAAATTAAATGGCAATGACCATAATTTCCTAATAATAATTTGTACGAGTCTAATGTGTTGTATTGTTCAGGGGTGATTAAATCTGGAGCTCATAAAAATTTGTACATGTACATTCCACGTTCTACAATTTGCAAGAGGGGCAATATACATACATACTTGACTGAGTCTGGTGCTGGGCCTTTTTAATATGCTCGTAGTCCATACTCCATACTCCACAATCTACACTCCACTTTGGAATGTTCACATGCACACGGCCTTTCTATTATGTTCCTTCTAAATACATTGTAAATTGGACATGTGAACAGTTGAAATTTAAAACTGTAGACTGTAGCTCTAATGTATAAAGCTGAATAGCGGGAAATGGGATGTATGAGGCGCTATTTAAGCTGTCAGTCGGGGAATTTATTGTTCGAGGACTGGCTGGCTGGCTGGGAAAGCGGGGTGGCGGGAGGACTGTAAATTAAAAGTGAATTACATAGGAAATTTATTAGAAAAGATTGAGTGAATATCTACGCTGTTCACTGTTCGGCTCTCTTCTGTTCCGCTCGCTCTCATTTGTTCCCTGATCCAAAGATTGTAACAGTTACAGTTATAGTTTTAGTACATGCACAATCCACAACACACATCACACATGAATGCATAAAGTGGAAACGCATTGACCTGACGAATTCATGGATCCGAAAAAGTAGGGATTTTGTAAACTTGCTGGAATTTTTATTATAATTGTTTGTGCACTCGCATATTTACGCTTTAAGTGTGTGCATATTTCTTGTATTAAGTGATTCATTTCAACTTTCAACAGTTGTGGAGCTCTGAAGCTACAGTTACTTTTGATTTGATTTGCTTTGCTGTGCTTCTTGGATGTGTGGGAGTAGGAGAAATGAATTATTATTATTACTGATTATTGATAGAAAAACACGTGCACCACTGTGTCCAGTGTCCATTCTGTGTATTTACTTTGCCGTTGATTTAGTTTGAGTATTGAGTACGGAGAATATGAGGAGTATAGTTTGTAGTATTTTGTAGGTAGTTTGTAGTTTGTAGTTTGTAGTTGGGTTGACGTGTCAGTGGACAGTTTTGAAGTGTGTACTTAAGTACATGTTCCACATGTAGTTTGTCACATTAAGGACTAATCAGATTGGTAATTTTGTGCGGACAAGGAGGCATTCATTTATACAGGAAAATAATAGAGCCTTGAGTCTTTCACTTCCTCTAGGAAAAATCAAGTGGACAGCACATTTGTAGATTGTAGACTGTCAAGTATAGAGTGTAGAGTGTAGAGTATAGAGGAAAAACATGTTTATACGTATAAAAATATTACTCTCTTCTTTTCTTTATATTCTCCTAGTCGATATGAAGCATGGAAAATGGAACATGAAAACTGTTTTTATCAATCCTTCTAATAAATGCCTACTCACCATCGTCATCACCACTAGTAACTGTTCACTAGTCAACTCTTTTCCTTTCTCTTTCTCTTTAGTCTCCATCGATATTGCTTTTCCCATTTACGATTTTACTACTGCTACAGCTCAGTCCAGTCCAGTCCAGCCGAGTTCCGAAGGTGAGTTGTGAAATGGCAATGACCAGCAATTTCTTTCGACTCCGTTTCTTTTTCACAAACTATGTATGTCCAATGTCTATACAAACACATGTACAATGTACAGATATAGAGCTGGATTGTTTCTGGTCTTTGGATAGTTTGGTAGAGCTTGTAATGTCTTGTACTTGTTCTTTCTTTTTTTCTTGCTCAATAGTTTGGATGGAATTTGGAAGTTGTGATTTTGGATTTGGATTTAGCTTTTGATTCTTGTTTCATGTCTCTAATAGGAGGTTGAATGTGTACTCATTACAAAGTTGTAGCTATTATTGCAAAGCACACAAATCTCTGAGAAAGCAATTTTTTCCTTCAGTTCCACTCTCAGTGTTCCATGTTCCATGCTCAACACTCAATACATCTGCAATCTGCACTTTGTTCGCAAGTAATAACCTGAAAGTTCAATTCAACTCTCTTCCATTATCAGCACACAGTTCCATTTTCTTTCTTTCTCCATCCCGTTCCAGAACCAGCTCCTGATGTAGTTGTCCCCAAGGGAACAGAATAGTGGCTTTTACCTTCTGTCAGTATATTACGTTAGATGTTGGATTTGTATGTTGGGTACATATGTAACTTTGCTATATTATGACAGTAGACTGTAGACTATAGACAGTACGGATCTATAAAGTATTCACCTTAGAACAAAAACATAAAAGGCTGATAGAATTTAAGCTAGATTTTTGCCTTGGTTTATTCAAGACTTCAGATTCAAGATTCTAGATTCAAGAGTCAGGAGGACATCTCATATATGAGTATAGAGTATAGGTTATAGAGTGTAAGAAAGGAAATAAAATGTATGCAGAATATATAGGGTATGTGCACGAAAAAGATGTAATGGTTCTTATTTGTTCTTTGACTCTTTACTCCTGAATCTAGATCTAGAATCTAGAGCTTAGAGTGTTGAATTTGGAATCTTGCAAAAAAGTTGAGTTAGAGCTAGACACTAGACATTAGAGAGTGGGAGTCGGAGTCGGAGTCGGGCAGGTAAGTTAAGGAAAAAGGTTCCAAGTATGGAGTATGGAGTAAGTGAAAAAGCAAGTTAACTTTCTAAGGCTGGCTCTTTGAATTTGGCTCAGGTTCTACCTTTTACCTTTGACTTTGACTTCTCCCTTGGGTTACACAGCAAGAGACTCGAAAACTGGAAGACTCCAAACTGGATTCTCAAAACTAACCCGTACAACTTTGCCCAGTAGACTCAACTTTGAAAACTAGAACTAGATCTACTGTGGAGAAACAAACAGGTGTTCTCTGTAAAAGACCAAATCAATTACAGGAGGAAAACGGCGTAAAGGAAAGGAAAAACACGTGTGTTTCCACTTTCTACATATTTCTATAAGATTCTAGATTCTAGATATCTTGTACAACATACGAGATACGACAACGACAAGTACGTGCATGATTTCATGTTTTCTTCCAACTTTTATGTACGTGTGCGGGATACAGAAAACTAGAACTAGAAACCAGAAAGTAGAAACCAAACATATGTTTACCATTTTCTTGTATGTAAATCAACATTTTGATATGGGATCTACAATCTAGAATCTACACGTACATTGTACATGTCAAGTTTCCATGCAAACATGATCTGTATTTGTAACTTGTAGATTTTAGATTCTAGATTCTAGATATTTCTATTTATTTATGTGTGCAAAAGTACGGAGTGGGGATTTCAAAGATTGAAAAGTTTCAGGTTTAAAGTTTAGGCCGTGGCTTGAGCCTCTTTCTCGTTCTTCCTCTTTCTTTCTGTGTTTTTCCTGTTTCTCAAAATTTGAAATTAGGATTTAGTCTAGAATCTAGAGTTTGGAGTCTAGAGTTTGGAGTCGAGTTGATGAATTTGACTAGGCAAAGATCCTCGGTGCACCCTCATCTTCTTCTTGTTGTTTCTTTAGTGGAGGTTCTAACACGTTTTCTATTTTATACACATGTAGTGCTGCTAAATGCTCACATTTTACATGCTCCGCTCGTGCTGCTCAAGCTAAATTTACCGCGTATAGCTGATACATTATATATTATACATGCGTACTTTGTACTTTGTGAATTTATTTGACTTTTAAGTTTTGTAAAGGGGCTTAAAGTGTTTAAATCTAAGATCAAAGATTTGAGATTTGAGATCCAATCTCAAAAAGTTGAATAGAGTACATAATAAGTTGAGGAAATATTAAGGAAACGCGGATTTTATGTAGATAGTAGGCACTAGGCACTAGGCAGAGAAATAAAGAGGGCGAGAGAAAGAGCAGTGAATGTGAATTATTTGACATGGGCAGAGTAATTTATGTAGATTTTAAATGACCCTCAAAGCCTTCGTGTTTGACTTGGAGTTTGAGTTGGAGTTGAAGTTGGTGAATAAATTAAATGACTATGGAAATTCTTTTTGACGAAGAATTCCTTCCTTGTCACCTCACGAAAAACTGTGCACAGCAAACTCAAACATTACTAAAAAATGTACAGCTAAATATCAACAGGAACTATTCGGATTTTCAACATACATTGTAAATTATAATATCGTAGTATAGCTTGGATAGTTCAATGTATTAAACCTGGTTATTTCTGTGGGTAATGTGCAATTTGTGCATAGCAGCCGTGCCACGGAGTGGAAGAGTGATAGAGATAGTGAGTGAGTGAGTGAGTGAACGAGTCATGAATCATGAATGAATGTCCGGGTTAAATAAATGAATAAATAAATGGGACGAGTACAAAACTCCCATCAAATTCAACACTGCTCGAGAAATATTCTTGCGTTCCACATAACACGTAGCACATCGCCTTTCATGCCTATATGTAGTTGCACTATTTGCTACATGCGACATACGGTGACATAGAATCAAGTTGTCATTGTGTTGAAAATGTTTCTTGAAATTTTATTATGGAATTACCTGTCACTTGAATTTTAGAATTCTACAATTCTACAATTCTACAATTCTAGAGACATTACTCATGATCATCGCATATCGTAGTTGTATAAATACAAATACAAGTTGCATTTTCTCTTGCGTCTTTTGTAAAGTTGTGTGGGTCTAAGTTCTAGCTTACAGTTTGATTTTTGTTTTGGTTTGGAGTTTGGAGTTTGGAACTGTAATATTTTGTTGGAGCATTTCTCTCTATGCTCAATGCTCAACTCCATCTTTCATCGCCCATGTTCTCAGTGATGTTTATATTTGGGGAGGAAAGGGAAGTTTTGAGATTTGAACTTTTGAATTCTATTTGGAGTGTAGATATTACACATTCACAAGGAATGCAAAATGCTCCTTCTTTTCCCCTCAAAATTCCTCAATGCCAATGTCAGGGTCAGATTCAGAGTTACAGAATGAAGATGGATAATTGGAGAGATAGCAGCAGCGACTCTTTATCGGAAAAGTCCCTTCTATATTTGAGAAGGAAATGGGAACGCATCAAACCTCGGATATCTGAAATCTGATGTGATCTTCTCAATCTCTCCATTTATTTATGAGGTCCGACGTTCGACATTTGAGATTCGAGATGGGAGATTTGAGATTTGAGATTTGAGTGCCATGAGATTATTTTCTTGCATTGTCTTCCGTTCTCCAACTTGATCTGCTATTCTATGTGTGATACGTTCAAAGTTCAAAGTTATACTAAATTTTGTTCTCATGTACAAGTTGCAACATCTATTTTCAATCCGTTGCTCCATTTGTTGTTGGTGGATGGTTGATGTTGGAAATGGAATTTTGAACAGAAGGGGGAAATGTGAGCCTCAACGAGCATTCTGAGAACTGTAATGACACACACAAACACACACAGAGAAGCAGACATGAATGAAAAGAGTCCAAATTCGGTGTAGGTTAGGGACAAAGCCGAGAACGGGGAGAATCACGGACCACGGATATTTGTACAACACTAGAGAGACCGTTTTTAAGTGACCCCAGAGAGCCTTCACAAAGATTTTACGTGTCTTCTCTCCTTCTCCAGTGCAGTTCAGTCCGTTCCTTTGGATTTTCGGTTCATATGACAGGATTTCCATGTATTTGCACTATAGTAGTTGCGTTGTTCTGTGTTCTGCCTTATTCCTTAGATTACTCTGTTGATTCACATTTGTATACCGTCTTAACTATTATGTTAGGTTTTGCAATTATCTCCGTTCCTTTAGTTTAGTTTTGCCTGTCTGTTATGTTATGCGTTACTCTGCACTGGAACTGGTATTATTTTCATGATATCTCTCTCTCTTTCCACTGTCCAGATTGAATCCACAAACAAAGTTGAACTACCATTACATTTTCCTTTAAATGTAGTACAGTCATCATCATTATTATTATCATTATTATTAGACTGTACACTGTACATACACGAACTGTAGATTGTAGACTGTGGACTGTGGACGGTGAACGTCCTACAAATTACAATGGTAATGCATACAAATGTACGTTGAGTAGCAAATAGAAAGTACAGAGAGAAAGAGATAGAGCGAGAGAGAGAGAAAGTAGATGGATGGAAGAAATATTTACACGAGTCTGAGGACTACTATAAATGTCTCAGAAGACTACTTACAAGCCTCATTGCAAGACAATGACAATGACAAGGACAATTACATTAGTCTTGTTGTCTCTGGACTATTTGCCGTTTCTTATTTGTAAAGGAGCGTGGGGCAAAACTCGTCACCAAATTGTTTTGTTTATTGTGCGCGTTTGACCAAACGCATAATTATGAT